>KK351063.1:870926-896683 GCA_000671755.1 Glossina brevipalpis | reverse complement strand
ATTTTGCGTTTAATTTAATGTTAAGTAGAGTTGAAATTTCGTTTTTATTTGTTTTTCTAGATTTTATTTTATTTCGCGCAGCTTAAATAAATGAATTGATAATAAATGAATTAATTTATGTTGTTATGATGAAATGAATAAATAGAAAAATATCTCAAATAAAAACTATTTTTTTTTTTTTTTTGATTAGGAACGTATTCCCCTTTTTTGCATTGGATCTAAGTCTCCTACAACGTGATTACCTATAACGCAGAATTTTTCAGGAATCTATTGATCACGTTGTATGAGGGTTAACTGTATTACAAAGAACGTAAGGAAAAAATTAAAAATTAAAATAAAACGAGAATTTGTTTCCGCCCGGGCTCGAACCGGGGGCCTTGTGCGTGTGAGGCACACGTGATAACCAACTACACTACGGAAACTGTTGTAAACTTTACGTCTATTGACTGCTGGATGATTTTGATGAAACATTCGACTCTTAGACAAAGAAAGTATTCTACTTTCTTTTTAATTCAAATAGAGAGTAAGAATTTAAGATCTTTGTATTCTTAGTTTTGCTTAGTTTTAGTTTTAAAGTAAAACCAATCGCTTATGATGCCTATTCTTATTTCAATCATTATGCAATGCAAACCGTTAACTTTGTGTACTTAATCAACTTAATATAATGGCGCACAATGTTGGTGATCTCTCTCTCCATGTACCAGATGGGCTGAAATGTTCGTAGGCTGACACATAGATAATGCTACTAGTATTAAATCCATATGAATTTTAATTAGCCCTAACCTTCAAAAGACACGTGCATACATTTGACAGCTGTTGCATAATTAGTATGTGAGTTATAGCATTTTTAGTGACGCAAAGCTTTGGAGTTGGTTCATCACGTGCAGTCCACTCGGCTGACTGTCGATTGCTGGTTTGAAATGATGGAGCCATGTTTCATCCATTCTCACATATCAACGCAAAAATTTTGGATTTATTACGATTGAACAGCTCCAAACACTGCTTAGAATCATCAATTCGTTGTTGTTTTTGGTCTATTGTGAGTTCGCTGCGGCAGACACTTTGGACAGAGCTTTCGCATATCCAAATATTCATTCACGTTATGTCCAACACGTTCCTTTGGTATCTTTAGGATCTCAGCTATCTCAATCAACTTCACTTTACGGTTATCCGAAATTATTTTGTGGACTTGTTTGATGTTTCTACTGCGTGCATCGTCCTCGGTGCTCATTTCGCCTTGTTTAAAGTTAATAAACCACTTCTCTACGGTTGATTTTCCTGTTGCAAAGTCCAAATAATGTTTATCAAGCCAAGCATTGGCTTCAATAGTATTCTTTTCGTATTTTTTATATTTTTTTATTAACACACGAAACTCTTTTTTTTAACCATTTTTTCAAACTAGCAAAATTTGCTTCACTTAAAAAGCTATAACTCACAATACTAATAGTGCAACCGCTGTCAAATTTATACACATGTTTTCTGAAGGTTAGGGCTAATTAAAAATCGTATGGATTTAATACTAGTAGCGCTATCTATGTGTTAGCCTACGAACTTTTCAGCCCAACTATTATTTTTGACATGGGTTGCGGGAATCGAATATTGGCGATGTGTAGCTTAATAATTGAAAGAAAACCGTTCTGAATGTAACCAAAATTGCGATATTCGCAATTATGTATTTTTGTATCCACCACCACCGAATAATTGTGGTTTAGCGTCATGATACATGATACAAACAAATGAAAAAGTTTTTAGATTTAAAGTCTTCCCTCCAAGTGTTTATCATCTGAGACCTCTGAACGCGCTCTTATTGTACGAATAGTTTCAATTGGCCAACACACTGTCACCTGCCTTACAATCAACAGAATGCTTTCCATCACTGAAGCATAGTTCAACTATCCACTTCACATTTTGATTTATATTTTGAGATTTCTTAGGTCAGATCAGAATAGAATTAGAATAGTATTAAAATGATTGAAATTTCTTTTAAAAATTCCGTTAATATTTAACGAATATTTGTCATCAAGAAATTCTGAGTGTTCCCTATTAAATTTGCATTAAGCAAATTCACACAAATTCCAAAATCGTGTTTGGTACACAAAAGTTTCTGTTATTTTTCAATATTATTTATTACGGTCATATATATGTGTACATAACACTCGTCGCTACTACTAAATTGCGTGCCGTAATGGGATACCGGGGTGAAAAAAAAACTAAAGGAAGAAAAATTTACATAAAACCACTAAATGTGGCTTATAAAGCAACACCAACAACAACATTTTTAAAAGTAACAATATTGGCGTTGGTTCGATATCCATATCAATGTAAGCCGAAAAATTTTACATCAGGGGAAGAGACTGCACACTATATATACATATATATATGTAGCATATATATATACGAACTAAAGGTAAACATTGACCAAATAACGTAACCGAGCACTTAAGCACGCATATTGAAGACCAAGTCGTATAAAAACTTATGCACACATATGCCGGCCCAGGTAACTTGTAAATATTTGCGGCATTCGCTTGTTAACATATGTTGAAGTGTTTTTTTTCTGATTTTGTTTTATTTTTCGGTTTTTTTGTTTTGCTTTGTTTTTTTATTTATTTATTTTTTTTTTTTTTTTTTTTTTTTTTTTTTAATTGTTCGCTAAATAATTGTGTTATTTTAAATATTTAAACATTAACCACAACGCGTTATTTCTATATCATCTACCATTAAAAAGTATGCTCAGTTTATCAAATGATTACCATTTATAATAACACTTGTTTGCGGATCCCAGACTTTCTATAGATTCTTCAACATTCGATCGACCTCTTAACGGATGCGATTTACTTACATCAGTCCGTTTGCTTATCTTTTTCTCTATTAAATACTTAAATGACGATATTGGCGAAGAGTAAAACTCGAAGAAAATTAAATTCGTTTACAAACTAGTTTGAGCATTATTGAGTATACGGAAATTGTCTATTAATCCTTTAGTGTTTTTTTTTTTTTTGTAATAATTTTTGAATTTTGTTGTTATGTGTGCCAATAAAATATTATTAAAAATTTTGAGTTTATCATCATCAATTTTGTTATGTCAAAACATCTGCGATAAGTTACATTTGCGTTTATCGCATTACAAATTTTATAATTTTTGAAGGCGTAACTGTGATTGAATTCTTAAGAAGCGTCTCTAGCAAGTCAGTATATGTGGGTTCAAATCTCATTGCGGTAACGGGTTTTCAAAAGTCAATAAATGAGAAAACACCAACGAGCCGTGATAGCCTATGAATGCTGCTAGTGCTCTCATCTCTCTAGTCTAAGAATTAATTTCATTAGTCTAGAATTAGTCTAGAATATAATAATAATTATTATAATAATATTTTATAATCATTTTTTGATTTACATTAATTTTGTAATTTTTCTAGAAGTATGCGCTACGTTTTAGCATTTTCAGAGATAAACAAAAACGAAAGTTACGTTCACTTTGTAGTGAAAAATAAAATAATTCAATACTTCCGATTATAATTGTTTCAACAAAAGATTCGGCAAAGAAAGGAGATTCCAAAATATTTTAAAGAATTTTAAGATATTAATGTTAAAAAAAAAAAAAGAAAAAATCAAAAGTTAAATTTACCGATGAGGAACTAAAGACCGGTCGTTCTCATGATAGGTGGGAATACCGCACCATAGGAGGTTCAAGCTATCTTATGGCGGTAAATGCTTTTTAAAAAATTCTTTTAGTAGAGAAAATACTGAATTCATCGCAACCATTATAAACTACAGACACACACACACACAGAGAAACTGCAAAAATAATTTCTTAATTGGGGAATATCTCAGTTGGCTGATTGAGATAATTTTTTTCCAGCATTGGGAAATATTTATACTAAGCTCTAATTGAATATATGGTAGCTATTAGAAATGGTAGATATTTCGATTTATTGCAGACCTGCTTTGAGATTCATAACAGCCCTTTTAAAACTCTATTTGTAGCTAATCATTAAAATTACATATATAAAATTGTGGTTTGGTATATGGCCCCAACAATGAACGCTCCAGTTACGGGCGCTTTTAGAAAGAGCACACATTCCCAGGTATTCTATTATTCCATAACCTGTAATGATGGAAATCTGTGAATACTTTTTTTTTGTTAGAATATCTCGATAAAAATGTCGCTTTTTTTCTTATTGCATGATATTTCGTTTTTTTTTTTTTTTTTTTGTTTTTTATTACGTATTTGAGTGGTAAAATGAATGCCAACGTCATCTACGAAATTTTGTTCTACTCGAGTATATATTATGTCAGAATTAAGTAGTGTAGTATCTGCCTTTAAAAGTTTTCTAGAATGCGTAGTTTCTTTAAAAATTAATGAAAAAAAAAGTTACTTATAATAAAATGAAATGAAATGAAGAATTAAATGAAAACAAAGCAATCGCCGGGTATCGTCAAAGTCGTTCTAAGCTGAATATAAACTCTTTTATGTTTTTACTTTGCTTATACTGATTTATTTTAAGTAGATTTTTATTAACTAAAACTTATTGGTATTTACTGAATATATAAATAATGCAAGTAATAAAAAAAAAAAAAAAAAAAAACAAACAATACATTGATAATCTGCAAATAAATAAATATATATACGATAATGTCAGATTAATATGCAAACACAATTATTCTGTGTAGTTTTAATCATTATATAAATAGATATAATAATAATAATAATAACATCAAAATTTAGTAATAATTACAGTCGAGATAAAAAGAACTTTAAAATGCGAGCGACAGTAACAAAGAAAACTATAGGCAGAAATGATGAAGTAAAAACAATGGTATGGGGGGCGAGAACGGAAAAATTTCTATAGAATAATTTCGATATCTGCATAAGAAGTGATGAGAAGTGATGAGTTCGAAAATTATCAAATTTTTTACAAATCGCATATTAGATGTACGAAATAGATGCGATATCGTACTGATCAGAAGTATCGCCACCTACCCCATTTAAAGCTCGAATATTTGTTCCAAAACATTCAATTTTTAAATTAATTTTTTTCTTTCTTTTTTTTATCATAACAGCACTTTGCTTTAGAAGTGACTTATTTTTTTTTAAGTAAATAACTTTATATATTGTTATTAGTGTTTGTGTTTTGAGAGCATTCCAATCCGAATTTAATTGATAATGGCCAGAAGAAGAAACATTCTTTCAGCTCGAATATAGTTGTTGCTGGTGATTGGCTGCTTTGCTCCATAGGTAATTGCAAATAATACCTACGAGTGTTGAGAGAAACCATGATGAACATTTTAACAAAAAATTTTTGTTTTATAAATACAACGATTTTTGTCTTTTTTTTCAAGAATGTCAGCCACAAATGCCGGTTCAGAAAATTGTTTTTATATCCATTACCCGAGAATGGAGTTCTATTCATATTGTCAAAATGTGTTTGCAACACTTTACAACGCTCTTTATTAGGATCAAATTCTAAATCGATCGGAGAATGTTTGTCCGTATGTCTATATAATGCCGATGGTAAAAAATCTAATCGAATAAATTAACACGTCACAAATACAAATTGTATTGCTTGTGTCTGTGTGTGTTTATGCCTAAATATGATAACTCATGCTCGTTCGCAAGTGCACAAAAGTAGTTCGACCATAGCGCTAATACATCCGCGCACACGTTTAAGTTGAATTCCTTCCACCATCGTGCTTGTACGTACGAAATTCTGTAGCCGTGCTCGTTTTTGTTGTTTTCGTTACTTCGGTCTATCTCATAGCATTTTTTATGCTGACAGATCGATCATAGGTTTTTCATTATCGTTCGTAGTTTTAAAGCTAAGTTCAGGCAATTATTACGTTACAAAAAACAGCAATAACACCTCCGCGTTCTTGACTTGGATGCAATTTCATATTTCCTAAAGATGGCGCTGCCTTAAAATGAAAGCTGTCTCAAATGTAGAGTTTCTGCATAAGTATATATTATACCCACTGTAGCTTTCAGAAAGCATATGGACGTAAACAAACACGTATTGTCCATTTCGCATAAGTATGTGTTATATCCACTTTAGCTTTTAGAAATCATATATATATATATCGATAAGATGATGAGTACATTTAAACATGCCGACCGTCTTTCCGTCTTACGTAAATAAAGTTTTTGTAATTTTGCATTTTATAATATATAAAAAATGTTTTAGTGTTTTTATTTCTGTAAATTCGTCTTTGTAACACGCATCAACGTCACATAAATTGGTTTGTGTCTTTGATAAAACACGTAGTTTGTGTCTTTGATAATAATGTATAAACGATATAAAGCTTATCGTAATTTTTTAGTTTCTCTCTCTCTCTCTCTCTTTCATAAATGGAATAACACTCATCCAATTTCAAATTCACAGCAATGCTTCTTCTTGTTTTAATAGTTATGCAAGTGAAGCCTGTCTTTGGTGAGAATCAAAAATCATGAATGAAAATGTGCTTAAATTGAAAAAGCAATTACTCTCATTTATTTATCGCACTTTTTTATTAAGCGTAGGAGAAATGAAAAATTAAAATATTCATCATCTTTGTTTTCTTTTTCCATTTTTCTTTTTTGAGAATATAATTTGCTGGCAAATACAACAATGTTGTAAGTTTCTTGAAAATATTCTTTACTGAAGAATCTTTTGAACTACATACATAGCCTACGCAAGGCAAATCCTTACACGCCTTCTTTACACGTTGTAAATTATGTTATTGGCTATCAGAAAAATATAAATTCACTTTTTTACTAAAACTATTTATGGATTACACTTCCCATATATTGAAAAGATTAAATTAATTTTATGTAATTAAACATATGCATATATATAGCACTTATGCATTTAAACACCTAAAAATTACATAAAACATTTGAAGTGAGCTTTTTTGCGTTGCTTTTTACAATAATTATATTAGCCTTGAAATATGCATGCCTTTGCCCAACAAATATGTTATTCCCATGGTTCCAGCATTAAATATTTGGTATGGATTTCAGTACATCTTTCATATCTATTGGACAGAAGCTTTTTTTAAATTTGTTTGAAAATATAAAAATATAAAGAAAAAAAGAAATCTTCAACTTTGCACATAAAAAATGTCATTTTTCGTTAAGAAAGATTGACGAAGCGGCGTATCACGTTAACTAAAACTACTATTGAGAATGAGGCTATTTTTACTGTAGCTAAGACATCAATCTCAACCAATTTAAGCTAAAACAGGCTAGGAAGGGATGAGTTTTAATAGTTATATAGAAGCTTTTAGCAAATATTCTGTAATGTTGCGCTTTTGCAAAAGCTTTATATATAATAAGTCGTTGCTTATCTATACTAAATATTTTGTTCCAAAAATCTTCAGCCAAGATAAAGGCGTACAAACAAACTAAAAGCGTAAAGAAGAAGAAGAGAGTGAAAAAACGGAGACGAGCACTTTTTTTGATCTTTTGCTTTCAAACTTTAGCTTTTAAGACTTCATCTCGATGGAAGATTTCTGTAACGAAATATTTAGAACAGAAATGCAGCGCCTTATTATATATAGAGTGTTTTTATTATTGCTCACTATAGAATCTCTCAACACGATAATGTTGAAAAATTAGAAACACTACGATCATTTTATAACTTTGCTATTTCTACATTAAAATACAACTTTGCAAGAGCATTCTATTGAGTAAAAAAAATAAAAACAAATACCACATAATCTTTTACAAGGTTGTATTTTTCATGCAGAAATTGACAATCTACAAGGTATATATATAATGACTATCATGCGAATAGAAAGAAACAAAAAAAATCATTTCTGAAAAGGTTAAGCAGATCAATTCGGTTTGCGTATTTTCTAAGAGAAACACATCAGATAAAGCGGTTATGGTTCGAGTCTTTAGTAAAATATATTTCATTACAACATTAGAAAATAAAATGACAAAATTATAAAATTTATACAAAATTAAAAATTATACGGTAATATAGTTTAAAATAGAATCATGCTCCCATCTTCACAAAAGCGAAAGCTATTTTTCGAAAGGTAAATATATCGAAAGCTATATTTTCTTAAACTATACGCTGAACAAGGGTTTTTAAGTAGGAGGAATCCTTGGCATAATAATGAAATTGGGATGAAAAACTCGCACCATATGTCAAAAGTCATGATATTGCTTTCTATTGTTTTCAATATGACAGAATTCGGTTTCTTGTACCAAAACTCATTCGGGAAATATTAGCAGCACTAATATGGAATATGTTAACCTCATCGCTGCTATTAGCGTACATTGCTCCTTACGATTAACTCTGATTACAATTGATTGGTTATTGCCTGACCGAGATGAACTTCCATTTTTATAACGATACTCAAAAAAGTACATCTTTCCTTACACAGGTCCGAAGGAGCCTTCGCTTATGGAGAAATCATATTTTGTCTAAAACTGAAAGAAAGTAATCTTCGTATGGCTTCTCGCTCTGTTACGCAAATAAGCTAACAGAGATTACAAAAGGATTCGACCCCAAGTCGAAATTGATTTCTTTCTTTTTTCTGACGTGTACAACCATTTGCTGGTCCTTTCCCCCTTAAAAGAAGATATTTAACAAAAGCCTGTTGTTGTTGTTGTTGTTGTGAATTATCATAATGCGACACATCATTCTACTTTCAGGAAATTCTTCGTTTTATTGGTTATCATTGAGTGGTAAGATATATTTTAAGTGCTTAAGTGCTTCACTTAAATCCATAAATAATGATGAAAATCCTATTGCGTCGTTTTAATATTCATTTAACAAAACGTTTTACTTGCATTTGTTTGTGTGTATTTTTCTTTTATGAAAATAAGAGCAAATTGTGATGTTCTCTTTCTTTTGGTTGGTTGCTTATTTCTTATTCTTCTTCTCTTTCTTCTTTTTTTTTTGCATAAATTTCGTTTAAAGTTTTGAGCGAATATAAATAATCTTGCACTTACCGACAAAACTTACCTTTCAGACATCGGAACGGAATTAAGACGCAAATCTTTACATGTATTTAATTGATTTTTTTTTATTATTATTTACTAAACATTGTTTCGGTTTTGAGTGTGTGTGTGATTTTTTCTTTACAAACTTGTGAGATTTTTTTCAACGTATTTTTTCGGACTATTATTATTATTATTACTTTTTTTTTTTGCTTTCTGTTCATTTTAATTAATTTTTTTTTTTTTTTAATACAAATAGGCAGTCGTGTTTTTGTTGTTGGTTTTTAATTTCTTTTCTTTTGACTAAATTTAAAAAATAATACTTAACTTTGTTGAATTTGTCAATTATTTTATGTTAATAAATTTTCATTTCTTTTCCTTTTTTTTTTTTTTTGAGATAATTTTTTCTTTTATTATTTGATGATGAAGCATTTGCTTTATAAGTATTACACCGAAATTTTTAGAGTCTATAGCATTTTATAGCGGTGTGTATGTATGTGAGGATTATGTGTATTTAAAGTAACAATATTTTGTCGATTTTTTTAAATTTTTTTTTTTTATTTTTGTTTTCTTGTTTACTAAGTACAACCTTTGACTTTTTTTTTCTTTCTTTCTGATGAGAATGGATGAAGTAAGGAAAGATGAATATTTCGGTGTTTTTCTTTTTTTTTTTTTTGCTTTTCCTCATTACTATTATTATTATTATTATTATTATTATTATTATTATTATTATTATCATTATTATTAACAACAAGAATTTTATGATACACAAGTGCAATCAGTGATTGGGAAACAGGTAGGCATGAAAGGAACCAGTAAAAGGATAAAGGGGTTAACATTGAATATTTGTCAAGTTTTTTTTTGTGTTTTAATTTATATTTAAATGTCTTTATACTTAAATTCACTTAACAACTAACACGAGCATGCTGGATTTTTTAAAATATATTTTTAGTAGTTTTTTTTGTCTTATTTTTTTTTCTTTTTTGTTGTTCTTGTTAGACTCACCACCACATATAGCTAGTCTTATAATAATATTTCTAAACGATTTTAGTTTTCCTTGGCATAATATCATCCATTTGATCAAGACAAAAGTAAATTCATATTATTATATCGAGCATTATAAGTCAATCAATGAATCGATTGAGACAATTTTTATATTTAAAACTTTTAACTGATTTTCGAAAATTTTCGAGTTGAATTTCGAAATGATTGCATCTGTACCGTTTCTCATTGTAAGAGCGTTTCTATGAAGATGAATATTCATCATTTTCAACGTTGATTCGACATCATAAAGCATGAATATGTTTACTAAATTTTAGATTTCTTTTTTAATTTTTGTAATTTATATATATAGGATATATATATAGGACGGACAATTTCAAATCTTAAAGAGTTTTCCGTTATATCTCTCGTGACAGGATATCCGTAACCGAAAATATATTGATAACTAAACGGGTGGCAAAATTGGAATGTATTACGGTTAGTGAGCAAGAGGGATTATTTTTTGTTCGTACAATAATTTTGGTAGAAAATGAGCCTTGGACTCGATATAAAATAACTTTTTTTAAAAGAATTAAAAATGAAATTGAGTAATTTTAACGCATTCGATTAATGATTGTTACTCTGCTTGAAGCTTTATATGTGTTCACCGTATTGTATTGTTTGAAAAAAGGCTAGTCCCAGTGTTTGCCCGATTTTTGTCACTTCCTTAGCTTTAAAAGTCATCACATAAAAATATCTTTTTTAAAATTTCAAACTGTTCTTTGCGTTAAGCTCATCTTGTTAAAGTCGAAAAGAATCTAAAATCTACTTTTTTTTAACGGAGGTTGAATTTTGTCGTTGTTAAGCCCGTTTGTATTTACAATAGCACTCTTATCTCTTATTAATACTCGCTACTATGAAACGAGTGAGCACATATTAATTTCGTGATGCCGCTTAGATTACTTAATAGTAAAATTGTTCATGACACATATATATTAAATTAGATCCGTCCCAATAATTTTCACTAAGGTTAGTAAATCAGCGTTTACTCTCTTGTTGTCGTATGTAAATAATGCAATATTTGTCTGCTCGTTCGTTTAAATATTAGTTTGTTTTCGCAAAAATTCCATAAGAAAGATGACACTCAAGGTGTATAATAATTTCCGTGTCGAGTTTCTATATCAAGTTGAGGCAAATTATCCTAGAGGATCTAAAAATGTAGAAAAACTTTACAATGTTTTCGTCATTATTTTGTAACGTCTTTTATAACTAATGAGCTACAGCTTTAAATAACGACTCCTTAAGGGCCAATTAAAGCTAGATGCAATCATTATTATTATTATGTTATAAAAGACTCTGTGAATTGATTTGTATTTCCTTTACGGTATATAAAGTTTGCCTAAAGGTGTGTATGTGTGTATTGCTTACTCATACTGTTTATAATTGATTGCACATGGACTTTATAGGCTTTTAGATTTGAGAAAATTTTTGGTGAATAAAACCGAAAATGTAAAATTTAAAATGTGTATTTCATACCTTGATTTCTAGAAATTCTAAAGATTAATAATAAAATTCTTAAATCCGACTAGAACAGTAGATTGAAATTGATGGAAATTAAGAGAAAATTTCAATAATTTTGTTTCTTTCGAATTCCTTCATAAATTAAGTATTCGTTTAGTTTTTTATTACTTTCATACTAGCAATGTTGTTGTGTTTAACGTTCCCTGGTTGTGCTATTACTGTGTCTAAGCGAATTGCGAATTGGGATTTACGAATTGCGATTTACGAATTGCGATTTATGAATTGTGAATAGTTGGCGTGGTGGTGAGTTGTCAAAATTCGTTTCAAGACGAATATGATTTCATTTCTCTTTTCCTCTTCTGTAACAATTCTAATGTTTTGTACAAAATGTCTTAAATTTAAGTTAATTAATATTATTGTTAATATTTATTTATCAACTATATATGTATATACGCTTAAACTTAATACTATAACAATTATTCTTTATTGGGTTCATTGAATTTTCATATATAATTTGTTTTTTTTTTTATTTTAATTTATTAAATTCATTGTTATAAGTATTTTAAACACTTATAGATTCCATTCCATAAACCATTTGTTTTTTTAATTTTTTTTTATTTTACTTTTTTTTTAAACAATACAAAAAAAAAAAAGAAAAGAAATTGTGTTTTTTTTGCTCACAAATGAAACGAAAAATAATAAGAAAAAAAAAACAAAAATGATAACAATTTAAGATATATTTTACAAAAATTAAATAAGAAAACTTAAAACAAAATTTATTTACATTTAATTATTAACGAATTATGCTTAAACATATTTTATATCCGCGTATATACAGTGAATGCGCGTTTTGATGCTTATCTTGGCATTCGGAACAGACAGAGACAGAGACCTAAACGACTTTGTTTACCAAACTAAAATAATCTCTCTCTCAGCGATAATATCTGAAAGTAGAAAAAAAAAACAAGAAAAAGAAAAGAAAGCAGCAAAGAAAAGAACGGGAGAAAAATAGAAAGAAAAAAAATTCGCAAACATAAAAAAAAAATTGAGAAATTTAATGAGTAATCATTTATGAAACAAGAGTAAGACTAACAGAGTTTAGATAGAATATAAAAACAATTAAGAAAGCTGCAAACGCCCAAAGGCAAATTTTCGATATCCACCACCACCACCATCATCATTTCATCATTTAAAGGAATTTTTGTTAATTATTCTTATGGCGTTGGATTAAAAGCTAAGCCTTCCTATGTAACGTATTTAGATGATCCTAGATACTAGATAACAATCGAAACATATTTGGGATTTATTTATGCTAGAAAATTGTAAGAATAGATTGGCTTCGCAACAAGGAAGTTGTTCTGTTTTTTAAATTTGTGTCGTTACCCATTTTTCCTGTCAAATCAAAATTTTCAATTATTTTTTTTTTTTCAACGCGTCTCACATTAAATATTAAAATTTTTTTTTTTTAAAAACTTAAAAAAAAAAGATTCGGACACATATGAACTTATAAAGTATTTATCTGATACGGACGAATAAACGGATATTCTGAATGTGTGTTGTATAAGTTATGCGGACACTAATGTATATCTATGAGTGGTTTAAAGGAAATGACGAATGAATATTTTTGGAATGTTGCACATAATAAATTAAAAGTTCCTTAAAAGCATATCTCTGGATGTTCCAAATGGAATTGCGCTCGTATTTTGGTGGTGGATATAAAATTGTATAAATAAAAAAAAACAGGTGCAATAGTAAGCAAATCAAACTAATTGTGATAAATATTATACTTAAGTATATATATATATACATATATATATGTAGATAAAAAATATTTAAAAATATTCTCAACACTGTGTCTGAAGTTAGCATAAATCGTTGAAACATGATTTCAAAAAAAATCTCAGATATAAATAATTAGAGCTAAGTAAGCAAACAATAGTAGAGTAAGGCTCGTTTCCTTCTGTATATAAATCTTTTCGTGCTCTTAGGAGTGAATTCTTTAAATTCAAACGAATACTTGAAAATTTACTTCTTTTTCTTTTGTAGGGATTGAAAATCGTCTGCTGTATGCAAAAAAAAAAAAAAAAAAAAAAAATTTTTAAAAAAAAGAAAACAAAAAGCAATTTTTTACAAAAATTTTTGTACAAATTCGATTTTAGAGTTTAGTCGTTTCACATACAGTTTTTCTACAAAGAAGTTTGGTGTTGACTATTAATCAAGTCTGAAATTAAACAAAGAATGAAAAGAAACGATTAAAAATTTTTTTTTTTTTTCGTTTTAATCAAAAATTAATTAAAAATAAAATTAAACGAAAATGGAATAAAATCAAATGCTTACCTAAAATATTAAAAAATAGTTTAACTGAATGAAAGTATGAAAGAAATTTGAAAATTTCTAAGGCCAGGGCTGTTGATTGTGATTACGATGATGATACTCGCAGATGTAAGCTGTATGTGTGGCTTTAAACAGAGTTGCTCAAAAATTATATAATAAGATTTCAAGTGATTTTAATTTTTAGAGCAAAAATATTGCAAATTTTTTTTTAAATTTATAACTCACCGCTTTAAGGACGGAGTTGTGTACTAATTTTTTTTAATCTCTTTTTGTAAAACCCACGAATAGACAGCAAGGACCCTATTAAATTTAGCTTGAAAAATTCTGAATAAATTTTAATTATTTCGGTCTGCCAATTCGTGTATGAATGTGCTCATTATTGGAACTGGATTGATCACAAATTCATCAAAATAGACTGAGGCATGTCAACACATGTATTCGGTTCGAGTCTACAAATTGAGTTAAAAATGGACACAAATCCGCTTAAAGAATGAAAGCTTTCAAGATTAATTTATTCGTAACTTATGACCATACATTCCATCTTATTTGCATCATTTCAAATTGGTGGATAAAAGCGAATCCCTTATTAGTTCTAGACTAATCCACTGAAGCCTGCATTTGCCACTTAAAGAGCAAACTGTTAGATTTAGGTTTAGATTTAACTTAGAAAATCCTTCTAATTCAGAAAGAGCGTTCTGACCCTAAATTGTTTAACATTTTTAACGGGGTTTGTTTTATGAGTTTAAAATACTAAAATAATATACTTTTCTGGTTCTTTTTGCGAAATGAACACATTTTGAATACGAGCTGTATAAGATTGAAAATTATCGTAAAACCTTCATAAGAACCTTCAATGAAGATCTATTTTGACTAATCGATCATTAGTTCTCGCCAGATTTAAAAAGATCCTTGAATTCTATTAAAATAAATTTATAAAAAGTATTAATTACGCGCGCTTTAGCTCTTGTGTTCAGGTAGTCATGTAAATCTATTAAAAATGATATTATGCAAAGCAAATTATCTGGTACATTCTACTCTGACAGTGACTTTGAATAATAAGGAAAGTAAACAGTAAATAAACAGATAGAAATTATGTCGGTTTCTTAAGGTTAATATATATAAAATTATTATACCCATCCTGAGCTAAGGAGTTATCTTATATCCTATTAAAATGAACTTGGAAACAAGTTGAAGAACAAGGTAATAACGTAGAGATGCATGTACATATAGACACACGCCTTCCGACTAATTTCAAAACAGGCAGTCCTAGAATTGATATCCTAGCGGACGAGATGAGAAATATCTGCAGAAAAAAGCCGAGTAGAATGAATGCAAAAGTTTAATCCTAAGGAAGAAAAAACGCTTGAGATATCAATAAACATATAACAAGTACATACGAAGAGGACAGCGAAAGATGGATTGACACGTTTCCACTTATTTCAAACGTTTCATAGTGGCTAGAGGAAAGATGTGGAGAGATGCCGCAATCGTTTTCAAAAGCATTTAAGGAGATACGAACATGTCAGTACAACCCAATATGCACGTACTGGTGTAGGACACGGAATCAAATGCTGAGCAAGTGATAATCAAATGCTCAAAATTTGTGGATTATAATTCACGTCGATGAAAAAAGCCTAAAGGAGACTGAACAATTTTGTAACGAAGGTACTCCAAGATATACATCGGCTAAAACGCATAGGAAATGGAAACCAATACAAAGCACTTCAATCAGTTTTCATCAAAAGAGACGCGCTAATTGCAATTCACAATCGTAAAGTAATACACAGAAACCTGCTTCTACTGCGGATAGTATTGGGAATAGAATAATATTCTTTATATGGGAACTGGTCATGCTTCTTCGTCCATGCGTTCGTCGGAGATATTGAAATTGAACGGTACAGCTTGAGCTTAATGCTACAATTTAGGTTTGTTCTTGGATAAGACTCGTACGAACACGTCTTCAATAATAATGGGAAGCACATGACATAAAAGATCTGATATTATTGGTATAGAAAATTACTTATGATGACAAATTTGGTAGAAATATTTTTTATTGGGAATTGCATTCGATTGTGTAAATGGGTGGACTAAAATGCCACCGTGGCCTTGGAACCCAACTTCTACAGTATACTGAAGACTTTAATTGAAACGCCTGATGCACATGAAAATAATCAATAATTGTTAACTAAATTATAAAAAGAAATTGTCTTACACACACACATATATATATATATATATATGTATATATAAATATATACTTATATATGTATATGCTAGTCAAGAGCAACTCTGTTGTTTGACGATATACACAAAGCAAAGGAAAGCTAGAAAGTTATGTGTTTTGTTTTTTAATTTTAAGAATTACTGAGCCAACTACATGAATTGTATCATCAGAAGCTTTTAATGCAGCTTGTGATGTAACGGTTGATGTTTTTTTTTCTTTGTTAAAAATGAATTATTTTTTTTTTTAACTGATTTTCTGTTACTTTGTTTTGTTTCTTATTCAATTTCAATGTAAAATTATATTATTGTTATTATTGCCTTAAAAAAAAACGAATAAAACAACTTGGTTTTTTTGAAATTTATTGATTTTTATAGTGTATTTTGTTTTCACAAAAACAAAAAAAAAAAAAAACAAAAAAAAAATGTGTGGTTTTTCTTCAAAAAAATGCACTTTACCAATATTTTATTTATTTGTTTTTGTTTTTTGTTCCTTTTATTTGAATTATTTTGTTTTATATATAATTTTTAACCAATTAAGCTTTGTTTTAATTCATTTGTTTGCTTTCATTTTCATATTTCATATAATTCTGTTTAATTTAACTAAAATTAATTTATCAACTTATCATTTAAAGTTTTATTTATTTATTAATTTATTTGTTGTTATATTTTTTTTTTTTAATTCTATGCGTAATTTAGACTAATTTGTGTGTTTTGTGTGTTTTTCGTGTTCATGGAATCCTTTTTTTTCTGTTTTTTTTTGTGTTTTTTTTTCTAATTATGATTAAAGTGTTTTTGGTTTTAATTTTATTTTTAAGTTTTCAATTGGTTTTCTCTATTCCACTGCCAAATAATTAATCGCAATTTTATTATATTGTGAGTGTATCTCATTTTTTCCTTTTAGTGTTTTTTTTTCCTTTTTTTTTTTTTAAATATTAATTGCAAATGTTATATAATTAATTTTTATTTATTTATTAATCTTTAAAGTCACAACAGTTAGCACTTCTTTAGAATCGTGTTCATATTTTTTGTGTTGTTGTTGTGTTGTTGCAGTTTTCTTTATTTTGTCTTATTTTCTTGTAATTGTTGTGTTTACATTTAAAAACAAAAAAAAAACTTTTCATAATGCAACGAAACAACACAAGTTAGATTTAGTGAGTAAGTTGAGTCGGTTCCATATGTGTATGTATGTACATTATGTATATGTATGTTGAATTATGGCACAGAAAGAGTGCGGATGTATGTTGGATGTGAGTTTCAATTGAAACTAATTTTATTTACAGTTACACGTACATATAAAATGTTCGTTAAATATTTCTGTTTTTTCTTTTGTTTTTTTTTTCTTAATTTTTTCATTTATTTTTGTTAGTAGTATACCTTTTTGTCTCCTCCTCCACACTGACACTCACGCATACACACTTTAATACACGCCCCTAAAGATACATACACACACACACCCACACATACACACACACACACTCGTAATCGCTTCATATAAATATGAGACATATTTAAGATCCGCACTACGATTAAACGATTAGGTTTGATGCGAACGTGGCAAACCCGATGTGAAAGCTAGACGAGAAGCAAATGAACTTTCGTCCCTTATGTTCAATATAATCTTTTGTGCGTAATCTATTACTTCACGTACTTGTTCCTTATTATTCATATTTCCTTTTTTATTTCAGATGAGTTTATTTACCAGCGTGCTGGTATTGGGCGCGGACATTTAGCAGTATTCGGCGAATTCTGCCTCGTAATGCCGTAGTAGTAGTAGCACTTGTAGATCTTAGACAAATGACAAATCATGATGGAGACCTTAATAGCTAATCGGAAATATGATAAAGAGTCGAAAATTTTATAAAGCTCTTGACACAGTTTTACGATGGCAGTACAAAGGTGAAAGGAGATTTAAATTCGTGATAATAAAAATGCAGGATTCTATTAAGATTTCACGAATTGAGAGCATAGTATTACCAGTCGTCCTCTGTGAAATAATAAAAATAATGACGACCGATTCCGCGTGGGGAACACTCTATATGGGGTTGAGCTAAACAAATAGCTGCCGTAGAAGAATATGAAACACGGGCTAAAGATTTTCTCACATCTTCAGTTCGCATATTAAAAAAAAAAAAAAAAAAGCAGAAAAAGACAAATAAAACGACATACGCAATAACACACACACACACACACACGCACGCACACTCAGCCAAACGAACACTTTATTAGTGCGTTATTTACTTCTTGCTTCTTTTTTACTTTAGGAGTGCAGGAGGCAGAGCTTAAAGTAATTTTAGAATTTGTTTTCATTTTTTGTTTTGTTTGTTGTTTTATGCGACTTGAAACATATTTTTTTTTTAAAGTTTTTTGTGTTTTCATTTGTGATTACGGTGATCATAATGAAAGAATGTATTTTAGTTTGCTATTTTTATTTATCTTAATTTATTAACATTTCATTGTTTTGCATACATATACCTATACCTACATACAAACATACATAGAGACTTACGAATAACATTTTTTTTTTTTTTAATACTTTTCATATATTCAATTCAGTACCAAATCATTTCAATCATTAATTTCATGAATTTTTGTGGCTTTTGTTTTTTATGTGTTTATGTTTTATTTTCTATTCTTTCTTTTGTCTGCCTGTCTGACTTAAATGTTAACGGAAAGAGAAAGAAAGAGAAAGAAAGAGTCTGAAAGAGAAATAGAGAGAGAGAGAGAGAGAGAGAGAGAGAGAGAGAGAGAGAGAGCAAGATCGAGATCGTGAGCAAGATTGAAAGAGTTTGAGAGAGGAAGGGAAAGAGAGATAAGGGTAACAACATACATATATACTTGTAAATGCACACATACACACTAAATTTAGAAGCGACATATTGGCCTTGTTTCGTCAAACGTTCATAAAAAAAAAAAAACAAAAAACAAATCGTGTCATACATAATTGGTGTCAGAAATTTACTTAAAACTTGAACGAAGGAGGAGGCAACGTCAATTATCAGTAAATTGTTTGAAAATTTATTTAAAATTATCAGAACTAAGTTTTGTTTCGCAGCATATTTATCGATATTGTTTACAATTTTCTCTTCTTATTTTTTTTCTTTCTTAATTGTTTCAAGTTTTTACCGGATGTCAGTGAACTAAGTTGTAGGCCAAAACTACATATTAAATTAATTTCTAGGTTTAATCTTGGATCGCATGACTCTATTTTTAGATTTCAATATAAATTTCTACAGAAGCGACTTTTTCAACAATAGTAGGTGACAGACGGACGGACGGGTACAATAAAATTGCTTCCAAATCTCAAGAATATTCTTATATATTTGCCACATCACTTAGGTTTTGTAACAAATTAAATGATTTTATTTACGTATTAAAGTCTGCCGTGGAATAAGTAATAAGTTAACAGGAGTTATGAAGGCATCTTTGTTGCACACAATGGTAACGACAAATTTAATAATATCTCCATATTTCGGTGGTGAATATAAAAAAGACATCTTTTTGTAGTTGAAATTTCATATAAAACATTTCTGCTTTATTTCATTTTAAAATAGAATCTATCGCGATCATTTTACAAGAGATGTTAAATCTTTATCATTGAAATGTCAGAGAAAGTTTACAAAAAGTTAATAAAGACAAGTTTGCTGCAATGTTTTGTTTTTTTTTCTTTGTTCAATAAAATAGTATAACGATCGTGTTGGAATAGTGATCTAGTCAATAATAAATTGTTGAACGGGAAAAGGAAAAAGAAAGAAAGCTTAGTACCCAACATCAATACACTTGCGGTTGTATATGAAGAGATACAAATGCTCTTTTAATTTCATTATTAATAAAATGAATCGACACTACAGACTATTGATCGCATATGGAATACAGAATAGAATCAGCTTACAAGAATACGAAAGGAAAGGAATCTTTAACTTCAGCTTTTATATTTCGCCATACTAAAGATTACCGTATATTGTTTGTGCGAACAAATTTAATTAATTTTAAAATTTTCTTGTTATCAATGTAATTTGCCAAACTTCAGTAATTATGTGTCAGAATTTGTATTTGCTAAACTTAAATTTTCCATATCACTTTGTAACAGCAATATTGTTAAAGAAGAAATGATATCAAGAAATGTTCACAATCAATTCCGTGCAAACATATTATGCATTTGATACATCAGAAAGTGTTGTATATTTGGTTTTTGAAATATTTTCAATAAAAATATAAACGTAAAAAATAATTTTTTTTCGTCTGCAAAAAGAAAATATATATTTATTTTTCATGTATCTTGAATGAAAAATTGCTTTGAAAGTTATTATTGTTTGTTTTTGTTTTGTAAACACTTCTCTTAGAGGCATCTAAAGTGGATTTCTTTGTTGTGCTTTTATTATAATCAAAAACGTACATCTGATCATATGTTTTAGATATCAATTTATTTGTGAACTTGAAGAAAGAAGAAAATTGAGATAAAAAGTTTTTACTTTTTTATAGTTTTTTGTAAATAAATTATTTTACATGAAGAAACAAAACTATATGTAAAGACTTGACGAGACTTGATGAGTTTAACGAGAAAACAGATCATATATTGGCAATTCAACTTGACTTGAGTTGATCGTTTATAAAATGAACTCATAAAAAAAAAAACCAAAACCTAAATATGATTTAAAATTTTTTCGGGTGAAATTTACACCAAAATTGAATAAAATAGCATGAATTAAAAGGAATAAGAAATAAAGTTTAATTATATATAATAATTTTATAGGTAATTGGAAATATAAAATTTATTAATTTTTATTATTATAAAATTATTTTTCATTGCATTCCTGATTTTCAATTTGTTCGAAATATTTCAATATGTTTACTTGAAACTTTTCATGGGGAAAAAAAAAATCATTATACCCTACATCACATTTGTGGTACAGTGTATCATAAGTTCGTGTGGATGTATGTAATATCCAGGAGGACTTAAAATAGACCTATCTTTTATTAGACTGATCGATTCAAAATCACTTTTACAATTGATATAAGCATGTTTGCCTCTCTGTCTGATGTATGTCCATCTGCTTCTATTTGACCTATAAGTCGCCAATTTTGAGATAATTTAAACAAATAGTCCAAGAACGAATGCTACTGAAAATGAATTTGATCAGATCATTTTTACAACCATTCCCAATTTTAACGCTTACATTTATAAAGAGTCAAAATTTGCAATTTCGAATATTTTTCTATAAAAATCAGAAGAAACGAGTGTTTTTGATATCAAAATTAAATATGAAACATTTGGATCGGATGAGATCATTTTTTGAATCCTCTCCCATGTAACTGTTCTTATAAAAAGTAAGTCTTTGTATGATAAAACCGTCTAATAGTAATTTGACATGAATTAATTAACTGCACCAAATTTGGACTAAGCCGATATATTTGTTTGAACTGCAGCTCATATAAGTGTTTGTATCAAAATTAGGATTTTATATGATAAAAAGATCTGATGTTTAATTTTTCATAATGAAAAGTATTCCGTAATACCAAATTTGATGTAAAAAGTAAATCCATTAAATTTTGGCCCCAAAAAGTCTATTGTTCGAACCTTACCCCATATAAAGGTTTCAATGAAATTGAAATGTTTATATGGGAACAAAATCTCGTTTTTACTACTTTATGACAGAGATCTTAGATTAAAAAGAATCTTTGAAAGAAAAATTAAATTTGCTAATTTGGTCCAAGTCAACTCACGTTTTAAATCCTATTTTGCTATATCGGGCTTCCGTTGAAAACAAGCCTTACAATGAAGAAGACATATAATTTTAAATATTTTTTTTTGCAAAAGTAAACGAAGAATTGCATGATCCAAAATGGTATAGGGCATTTTCTGGTCTGACTAGCCAGCCTATAATGATTTTACGTGTTTTCTTTTAATTACAAATAAATTTGGTTTTTTTTAATTTCACACCTCAGATAAAGATAAATAGTGAATGGTTTTTCACATTAAAATAAGATAAAGTTTGCTAACTGCATGCATGCAGCTTATTTAATGTAAAATTTTAAATTTCATTAGTTTATATAAGAAATTCCAGCTTCAAATTATTTTATGAAAAAAATTGTTATCAGCTTTTATTACATTGAAATCGATAAAAAAAAACTATAAAAAATTTTCATTTAAAACTTACCTTAAAAAAAAAAAAAAATATTTATGTATATTGCACGCACACATACATCAATTCATTTCATGGATATTTTTTTCCATTTCTATCAATATCATATAAAATAAAAAAAAAACTATTTATCTATAGATTCACAAACGGACAAATAATTTGTGTGTTAAACAAACTAATAATAAAACCGTAATAACTTTTATACGAATTTATATATTACGTATGAATGCCCGATGCACATAAATGCAGATTAATTTAATGAATTCGACGAATTTTTCAAACACCAACTCTCAGTCGGTAATTATTCATTCATTCGTACAAATAAACATAATATGTATGTCCATGAGTGCGTGCTTACAATTTATATCTATGCATATATGCATGTACCTTGTTTATGAACGTATATATGCAGACATATATACATATATATATATATATATAAATAAAAGTTTTGCATACATGATTAAGTACTACATTTCATTTGATTCGTGTCGTTGGCATAATTATGTATTTTTTACATATTATGTGGATTTTATTAATTTCTTGATGTGTGCAACCATCATTGAAGAGAATTATATTAAAGTCGGACTATAGTTTGTAACAAATACATGCTTATGTAAAAGATTACAATCTGAATAGCTGAAGAAATTTGTGTGTGTGTGTCGCATAATTAATCTCTCTCTGAACTCACAGACTTATAAACGAATTCAAGTTTTCTATAAGTATACGAAACGAGATGGGAAACATTGAAACACTGCACTCTATAAATGGTAGGCAAAGCGAGGAATAAATAGCAAAAATAAAAATCATTAACAAAAATGTACTAAGTTTTTAATAACACGATGAGAACACAAATGGGCAAAAAAGAAAAAAAAAATTTTTTTTTGGAAAACTAAAATTTTTCTTTTTTCTGTCATTGGTTGGGTACTTGGAATACATATTAGTTTACTCCTTTGATAGCTATTTTAGCATTTAGAAAATCGAGGGTAATTCAAGGGAAAATTGTGTGTCCATCCCTCCCGCTCATTTGCATATCTCTTTACAAATACCCAAAGTAAAGCTACTTAATGTAAAAAAAAAGAAACTCGAAATAAATAATCCGTGTTTTAATCACAACACATCACACGTTTGGGACTATGAAAGCGAACTAAACTAAGCTAAAAAAAAACTTGAAAATTTCAAAACGTATTTTATTAATAAACACTAAGGTTCCATACATGGATAAATGTTAATATCAATCAAATATAATAGACAGTGTAAGAAGTATTGAGCGCCCAGAAGGTAAAAAGTGACACTTACAAGAACTGACATTATCCTAATATTTGATTCAATATGAGTCGTACTTATATGAACTGACATTTTCCTATTATTGGATTCAATAGTTTTTTTTTTCTCTTTTGTGAACAACTATTTTACGTGTACTTGAGTTGTAATAGAGGAATTTACGATTCGACCAAAAGACCTTATAAATAGTTTGCAGCTCTCTTTTTTTGCGGATTTTTTTGTTGTTCTTTTTCTCATTTACTTGAATTTTATTCAATTAACTAACTACGAAATTCACACAAATAATGAATGAATAATATATGTTAACAAAGCAAATGTGACGTTGTTGGTGTAAACTTTTTGTTTTTATAGATTTTTCATGCGCATTTATTTGTTTTGCTTATAATTTATTATTTGTTATGATTGCAAAATTGTTTGTATAATGAAATGATGGCTTGTTTGCCACAACCTTATTAAATTGTTAATTTAAAAAGATTTAATTTTGATTCCAATTTGTTGTTCTTTTCCAATAATTAAAATGTTACAGTTTTGAATAATTAGAATACAGAAGCGAAACGTCGGGCTATACGGTTATGAAAAAGTAAATATATATAAAAATATTAAATGTTGCGTTGACTTGAATACATATATTTTAATGTAAATTAAATAAATTGAAATAAGCTATTTAGGTGTATCTCTAATACCGCATCTCTGTGTATATATTCTATATACATACAGAGAATCGTTTATCTAAAGTTTATAATATTAAAAGAAAATTTTTGCTTCTCTACACATATCATTTGGAAAATTTGAAAATTAAAATAGTTATGGTATACCTGACGGAGCTTTGAATGGATCATTACATCCATTCATATATCCTTAATTACTTCATTTAATTTGATTTTTCACTTATTTTCGTTCCAAAACAAAAAAAAGAAAAATTACATCTTATTGCCATAAATAGACGGCTATTTTTAATAGAAAATTCTATATGAAACGCGTGTTCTGAGATGTGGATCAATCTGATTAAAATTGAGTGGAGCTCATTTATATGATATGATACTAAAGGAATTAGATCTTGGTGCGATTTACAAACTCTACTCTACTATTATTGTTTAAAAAATATTTTATCGGAGATTTACATAAAAATAGAAATAGAATTAAAGGACATTTTTTTAAATTCAATTTCTCTAGATAACTAAATTATATATTATATTCGTAAAAACTTGAACGATTTACAAAATTGTGTATTACAACGCTTTTCATTCATTATATGAAATGCTTTGTGAAAAAGCAAGAAAATGGTTAATTAGCAGAGACAACGAAGTGCTCCCCCTTACTCTTACTATTAAAGAATTAAAAATAATTTAATTGACGTTACTGTTTACATTTTAACATCTAAGCTCCTCCTAGTTATTGTACATTCAATAAGTTTGATCGATCTTCCAGTAAGTGGTATCTATACACATAGAACTGTAAGTGCCAAAGTTTCGCTTAAGCACTTTTTCATTTATTTATTTTAGTTCATACAGTAGTAAGTAAGATAATGAATAAAAGTTATGTTTGTATATAACGGATATAGATAGGAATTCGTATATATTATATTCGCGTAAGTTTCATAAACTCTAATTTTTGACACTGGTCTCCGGGACGATCAACATATTTTTAGTCAATTTATTTAAAGAAACCTCAATACAAATAAAAACAGGGCTATGGCGCAAACACAAAGAAGTTTTAGGAGAACTCCCTAGAAAAGTACATTCATTGTATCTGTCATTTAATGTCAGCCATCTTTATATCCACCACATACGAGAAGAGTTACGAAAATTTTGTTACTTCACGTGGTTAGAAATACACCTTCAAAATTCCATAATATACAAGACTTTCTAACTGTTCGGTACGCGTCTTCTTTGTGAAAGAAATCTTGAAGTTACAAATACTAATAAAAAGATCTGATAACTGGTATGTATGTATTTTTAGCGCAGATTTACCGACTAAGGCCGCAAACGGGCATTTAAAAGAGCGCTGGCCATTTATTAAAAAATGGAAAAAATTGAGAAATTCAAAGTTGTGGTTTTACGATAGTTTCAAACGGATATAATATATATATATATATAATATATTATATATATATATATAATATATTATATATATATATATATATGTATATATACATGTATATATACTTAAGATGATGGTTATCCGAGAATTGCTTTAAAGTCTTAATTATTACTTTCCAGTCTTTTTAGTCTATTAGGTGAAGCAAGGCCCTTCTGCATATTTCACATATCATTTAATACAAGAATTTATCAATTATTTTGAAAACGGAAACAAAAAAAAGTTTAATACCCAAAAAAAAAAAAAAAAAA
>KK351063.1:815392-870640 GCA_000671755.1 Glossina brevipalpis | reverse complement strand
TTATCCAGTTTTTCCGCTTGAAGTTCGTTCGTTATTGGTAATTATTCAGTAAATTTGCAGTTTTTACGTTTATTGTTGGTATTATATATACATATATGTTTTTCTTTTTAGTTTTCATTTTTTTTTTATATTAGGTTCTATAGAACTATTTTTTCTTTATTTTTTTTTTTTTTTGTTAGTAAATTCATTAGTTGTTGTGTCTGTAACCTGTTTCGCATAGATTTTTAATTTTTATTTTTTCTTTATTTTTTTTTTTTTTTGTTAGTAAATTCATTAGTTGTTGTGTCTGTAACCTGTTTCGCATAGATTTTTAATTTTTTTTTCTCTTTTTATAATTACTTAGTGTTTTTTATTTTTTATTTTTTTTTTATTTTCCTGTTGATTGCCTGTATATGTATTAGTGTCGACTAAGTTGTGTGTGAGTGTGAGTTGTGTCATTTACAAAATTGACATTTTATGTTAAATTTTTTAGCTGTTTTTTTTATTATTAATTCTTTTTTTCTTTTCCTATTATTATCATCTTTTGTTTTGTTATAATTTATTGATTTATGTTATGTTTTATATTTTAAACTAAATTATGCATAATTTTGTTATATATTAATATCTATGTATGTCATGTTATTGACAGTAAAAAACAAAGGAAACTCTTTAATCAAAAGTTGTCCTTTTTAGGGCATTAAGAGGTTGATGGTGGCATGGAGAGGGAAAACGGGAAAGGTAAAGCTGGTTGAAGACTTGGTTCAGCATAACCATTTTAATTTCATTTACGTCTTTTTCTCTTTCTTTTTCTTCTATGATTGCTGAGATTTGGTATAAAATTCATTATAATTTCATTTTAGGTTTTGTTTTGTGTTTTTTTTTGTTTTTATTTACTAATTTAAAGGTGCTGCTGCTCTTCCGTTTTTAATTTAAATTTAATTAATTAACCTAAACAAAATTTACCTGTTTTATTATTGTTGTCTTATTAATTAGTCTAATATCAATTTGTTGTTTTATTATTATTTATTTATTTTCTTATTTTTTTTTTATTTGCTTTCATTAACCCTAAGGACATGGTCATGATTTTTGACTTTGCATGAAATAACTAAGAATAATAATAATAATAATAATAATAATAATAATAATGTTAATAATAATAATTATAATAATAATGACAATAATAATAAAAAAAAATAATAATATTAATAATAATAAAAATGATGATAATAATAATAAAAATAATAATAATAATAATAATAACAATAATAATAACGGTTATAATAATAATAATAATAATAATAATAAAATTATTAAGAAAAATATTAATACTAATATAATAATAATAAAATATAAGAATAATAACGAAGAATTGTTGATCGACTTCCATATAACGGAGTTTTCTGTATTTGGTTTTTTCTATGTATGCAATGGCATGATCTCATATTATATATTTATGAATCTCCTTAAACATACATACATATACACATATACAATATTTACAATTTTAATGTTAAGAATGAATTAGTGTTAGAGCTGGTGGCAATAAAAAAGTAGAATCTTTTCTTTTATTCCTCATCTTTCTAGTGTTTTTTCCTTTCGTCATTGGTATAGTAATGTGTACGAATGTATGTATGTACATGATAACAAACAGTATATATACACAAAGATAAAGAGAGAGGAGGGAGAGAGATCTAGAAAAGAAGCGATAGATAAAAGGACGGAGAGTGTGTGATAGAGAGAGAGAAAGAGAGAGAAAGAGAGAAAGAGAGAAAGAGAAAGAGAGAGAGAGAGAGAGAGAGAGAGAGAGAGAGAGAGAGATGGGCAAAACAAATGCGAAAAATGGGCACGTGTAATAGTTTCTCTTATATAATACAGCGTAGTCTAAGAAATAAGTAGCCTCCAAGAAGTCAGTACTCTTTCATTCAATTAATACTCATATACACTAAAATTTAGAACTAACTATAAATTATGGCTGCAGTTAGGCTTAATATTTTCTAGACTCTATCCAACATATAGAAACTTTTCATTAAGGCGTCCCATTTGTTACTTTTAAGCTTATCGCCGTATGGTTTTTTTTTTAGAAACAGTTCTAACAATGTTTGCCATCCCCGTCCAAAGGTTTTATCAAAATTCGTCTTCGGCCGTGGCAGGATTAAGAATAGAAAGCATAGAGAAAAATTGGGAATCTTAGGGAAAAGTCTGTTGACGTCTGTGGATATTTTGTAAGCTTAAGTGCACGAATGAAATTAATGGTGAACTTTCTTGTGGCAAATGAGAAAAGTTTTGTCGTATATGTTTCGTATACAATTGCGACAAAGGAATAGAATCGACGACAACCTTAATAAGAATTCCCATATATAAAATGAAATTCATTTCTAATGATTCATCTTTAAAGCATGACCAGAAAATCAAAGGTTTTTACGGCAGATCATAAAATTATTTGATTGAAATTATTCGATTAACAATTTATGTATGATTTATGAACGCGCGTGAAAACAAAAGCCGCCTATAAGATATTTTGGGATTGCTATTAAAGTTAGAATTAGTAGTGAGTAAGCGAAATAGTTGGTAAAGATGTCTGGCCTAAGTCTGTTTGTGCATATCTTTAATTGTCTGGATGTATGTACATATTTACATTTTCAAAAAATTCTATTGGGAAATAAATAAATAAATATTTCTTAAGTCCATTTCAAAAAGACTTTTTGTAGATAGAAGTTAGAGACACCGTAACTAGACATGGTTTTATGTTTACACTTGTATTCCGATAAAAATCTGAGGCGCTTGTTATGGAAATAAATTTCAAAATTTTTGAAAGAAAAAAACATCGTTTCTTTATAAGCATTTGCCTACAGTCTTAAAAAGCTTGTCTCTTTTCATTTAACAAAATGCTCATAGTTAAGCGTCTGTGAGTTTTCTTTATGCACTTCTAGGAAAATATATTTCTCAATTATTAATATACCCCAGTATTGTGAAAATTACGTGTACTTTCAATAATTGATATCATAAAGATTAAAGATCTGTTTGTGAAACTAGACATAATTGGATGCTTGGCAAGCTTTTTATTAATCAAATAAAAAACGTTTACTTTTCATATTTTTAGCCATTTGGTTTACTGCATCGTTTTTGCGACTGTTTGAGTATTTAGACGTTTTACATTTAGATAAGCAATGAGCTATGTAAGCTATCTGGAACGTTATCTTTGGGGTATGATGTATTGATGATTTGTGGTATAAAAAACAGAGAAAACAAGGAAATATTTTGATTCATTTTTTATGTGATAGTAATTTTCGCTTAATTGCGTTGTTATTACGGCTATTTGGATACTTAGGCGTGTGTTTAATTTAATAAAACAATTCATGAATTATTTGAAATTTGAAACTACGTTACGATATGATCTAAAGTATGGTTTACATTACGAAACCCACAAACCAAAAACAAAGTTACATAGGGAAAGGTATACAAAAACATGTGCTTAACTCTGAGACGCCGGTTGCTGTTTAGGAACCTTGTTAAATGTGTGATGCAATTAAACGAAAGCTTTTGTTTGAAAGTTTTGCGATATGCTACGCGAACACACTCGTGAAGATGAAAAAACATGTCATTCAGCTTGAAATTGTGTTTATTGTGTGCATCCATGATTCGCCCCTTATATCTATAGAATTTTCATTTATTATTTTTCTAACACTTTTTCAATGCTTTTTGAATTTATATTTAATATTAAAAACTTCATCATAACTCTAATTACTTTTTTGATAATTTTTTTTGACAGTTTTTGTTTCTCTTTGTTCTGCATTTGTGTGTTGTTTTATTACTATTTAATAAATTTTTTTTAAATTACTTCTAATTTTGTTTGGTTTTCTGAATTTCTTTTATATGCATTAACTAAAAAATTATTTCTACATTGTTGTATAAAATCACATTTTGTTTTTTTTTTTTTAATTTCTCTTTTTTTTTTTTTTATTTCATTTTTAATATCTAATATAACTATGCAGAGTAGCACTCTCTCTCAGAAACATCAAATGTATGCATGTGTGAGAGGACTCCGTTAATCAACGGAGATGGCTGCAAATTCGTGTTGTCGTCATCAAAACGTTTACATAGTAACATCGAAAGGGTCAGAGTAAGATAGTAGAGGTGGTGGTAAATATGCGAGAGTGTGATAATAAAATGATTTATTTTACAGTGCTTTTTGATTTGTATGAATGTATGAGAGATGAGTTTAATGCTATATGTGGGAGTGCTGATGGTATGTGTTGAAAGTGTTGGATGTGATGGCATTGGTAGTGTTGGTGATGCAATTATTATACTATCAGTGCTTATATTCGGGATAACGACCGTTCTCTAGTATTTGACCGGATTGGCTGTTGTTGCTGCTGCTGGTGGTGTCGCCTGCCACCGTCTGATGTTGGTGCTGGTGCTGATGTTGGTGCAGTTGATGCAATTGCAATTGTTGCTGGCCGGTGTCGGCCTGAATGGTGTAGCGCCGATTGAGTGGTTGGATAACACTTCCACTGCTTTCCGTCTCGGTTGAGGGTGGCGATGGGTAATAGTCCCTCTGATTTACACTTATACCATTGGGCATGTTCCCCAAAGCTATGGGATGCTGTTGGTTTGTGCTGGTGGATATTAGGACCCCAGCTGAGGACGTTGCCACTGCTGAGGATTGATGATCGCCGTGGTGCTGATGCGGATGCTGATGATGTATAACAGTACCCGTTGAAGCCGCTGACGTGATTCCGCCGCCGTTGGATTGTTGGGAATCCGACGTTGTACCGGCTTGCTGATCCAATACCACGACGGATACCACATCCTCACTCGCCCATCGGGCTAATTGTTGAGCTTGAATAAAGTCATCACTAGAAAATAATAATCATAACAGGAACAACGGTACACGGAATAACACAAACGCATAGAAGAAGAACAACAACAACTCTTTTGTACAAACATAAAACCAATAGGGAACAGAACCAAATCATATATAAACGAAATGAAATATCGAAAACTGAAGAGAGTTTAATAGAAATTGCAGAACAAAGTATTTATAATAATAATAAATTGAACAATAGTAATAAAGATTCTTCCTTTTTTGTTGGTTGAAAGGGAGAAAGGAGAAGAGTCACATTACAACACACTCAAGTTACTTCGTTTCGAGGTACGAGTTACGAGTTACGAGTTACGATTTATTTAATGAAGGTGATGGAGCGTTGGGGTGTTGTAGCTTGCAGGCATAAAGCAAATGATTTGTATGGTCAGGCACATAGATTGAAATGCCGGGATGAATGAATGAAGTGTGTGAGGGTGTTGAAGGTGACAATGACGATGGTGATGATGATGATGGAACATAAAAATTTACACTACATAGACAACACGGAAATATGTACATTTTCAAAGAGCATAATATTCTGAGGATGATACATACCTTTCGCTGTCGGGTGGTTCGCGGGGATCGAGTCGTGCCTCTACAACCGAACGATCGGCACTTTCGTAGATCCCATCGTCGTCTTGATGCAGATGAGTGTGCGATGAATGATGCGATGAGTGCGGACCGTGCGTAGCATGGCCATGGGCGTGTGAATGATGTGCATGATGGCCGAAAGCATGAGGTGAGTGCGAAGGTAGTCTATTGGTTGTTGTGGAATGCCTGTACCTTCCGTACGCGAAACGTGGATCTTCCTCGGCGCGCGGTCGACACCGACTGCTATAAGACGGATGTATTGTTGCCGTTTTCTGTGATTGCGCTAATTGTTGATTCGATCTGTTCAAATGAGAGGTAATAACAGAGAAATGTATTACTGATAATCGATCAATAGCATGGCATCATTAATTCTGTTCGCGTGGATTGTGGAGCAATTTTCAGTATATTTCTTAACATTCTCCCTTTCTTTTTTTATCTTTTTTTTTTTTGTATTAGGTGCCTATTAGTATAGCCGAATTGAGTGTACTGGAGAAATTTGGTAAACAATTTTTTTCTTAATCAAGTAATATACATATTTAAGTGATTTGACAAAATTTGTTCGACTGTGTGGTTGACAGGTGCAATTGAAACCTGGAGGCATAGAGGAGATTACCTTCATCACACTAGGTATTCCAGACCGTAACGGTATTCTGCAAAAGATTTGTAAATGATTCAATTGTTGTTTTCCTTTTTCTTTTTTTTTTTTTTTTGTTTTGTTTTTGATTAAATGCAATTTCTAGCTGATGATGTTTCAACTTATTTTTAGGGTTTTAGGATAACTTAGCGAGAGTTTACTGTGAGTAGAGAGAGAGAGAGAGTAGTAGTAGAGAGTAAGTAGCTTTTTTACTGAGTAGTCAAAGCGGGTTGCACACAACTTGTTTTTAACTAGTTTTACGTATGCATGTATGTGCGAGTGTAATTGGGTGTGTGTACTCAATCGCAAAACAATGTCCAGTAGTAGTACTTTAAGAAACACTATTAAGCGAAAGAGGATTTGAGTGTGTTTTTATGTGAGTGCGCAGTGTCGCTGTGTACGTGTGCGTGTGCGTGTATTGCTATGCAAATAGACACCTACAGCCCCAACACAATATAAACGATGCAGCAATGCAAGCAATACTCAGTTACTAACCCTTGCGAGGATTCACTACAAGCGGCTGAACTATCTAATCTATAATGTCGATCGGCTTCGGTCTCGGACATGCGTATGTCCTCGGAGCCGCTGGGGCTCATATGCCGCGACGAATGGTGTTCCAATTGGCGTATAAGATCCTCAAGATTGCGTATGCGCAACGGCCCAGTTGAGGGACCTTCATCATCATCCGGTGGTGGCTGCTGTTGAGACAATGGTTGATGCAGCTGATGTTGAGATCGATGATGATGCAATATGGCACCACCATGGCCACCGCCAACATTGGAACTCTCCACCAGAACCGCATGCGGTTGCCCTTGATCGCAAATATTTTCGCGGGAACTGGTTTTCGAGCTACCCGAACGCTTATACGGTTCGGTGGTGTAGCCCAATTGTGAAGTGGCGCATTCCTGTAACGTTTTACGTAACATTTCCTCACTTAAGCTGCCGCTGCCTACTGGTGTATTGCCAGTACCGGTGCCGCGATGAGAGGCAGCGTTCCTCAAAGCTTCTAATATATCCTCATGATAGCCATTCAGCGATTTGAGAGTACGTTCCACTTCAGAAACGGCTGCACCACTGGTGGATGCCAATGTTCCATCCTGTGTAATTAATTCTAGATTGTCCGATTGGCCATCATCGGGCCATTTATCTTTCAGTTGCTCACCATGTACGAGGCCGTAGCCATGTTTCTTCAAAATGCCCTTTTCTGTGGAGTGGGGGGGAAGTTTTGTATTGTTGTTGTTTCACAAAAATTATACTTAAAGTCTTTGTTGACGTTCAATACAAAACAAACAATGTAATTAAACATAAATATAAAACAAAGATTAAAGGAGAAAAATTCGAAAACAGAGGTGGTGTACGGTAGACAGTCAAAGAGTTTGAGAGGAAACGATAACGAGAAAACGAGATATGTGTGCACAAATTATAACACTGTTTTGGTGCATTTGATTTCAATCAGTGAAAATTGACATTATTTGCATGTATGTGCTTATGTGTATTTACAAAAGTGCAATGAAATCTATCTAAGAATTAGCTCGGGTGACCCATAAAACCAACGAAGAAAATTTACTCAAACTCTCATTTCAGATGAATTAGCAAATATTGAATTTATTACTGTTGGCGGCAATTGCCGCAAGCGTATCAGATAAAAAAGGGGATAATTAATAACGACAGAATTTCTTTATCGGCACATTTTATTGCAAAAAAAAAAAAAAAAAAAATTAATTTAAGAGAGATTTAAAAAAATGAATACACTTTCAGTAGCTTTTCGCGATGCTTGCGTAACGCTTGAGAGAACAGTACAAATCACAACAAGCTACAGAAATTGTGAACGATTTCTTAATGTTAAGAGACAATTATTCTCACCAGTAAACACAGGACTCTTAGTCATTTGACTGGCTTTTGTTTTGTATAAACACTCTTTTACTTTTTAGTTAAAAATTTCTCGTTTGAGAAGATTTTATGTTTATGCCTCATATTGTTATGAGAGATATTTTTTAAAAAGAAGAATAAGTGTTTTAGAGGAACAGCGCAAAACAGCTGTTTTCGAAACTACGCAATACAAATTGCAAATAACAAAATATGGTTTTTCTTTTGGCTCGAGATTGAACAAATACTCTTCCTATATTCTTGACATATTTTTGTTCGATTCTCAGGTATAATAAGCGTGATAATACTAAGACTTTTGGAAAGTATTCACATATGTATTCTTTTCATTTTTGTCTACATGTCTATATGAGTTCCTGACAGAAAGAAATCCAAGCATTATAATACAAATTAACAAATAACAAGTTTTACCGGTTTTTTTTTGGTTGAAAAGCTTATACGCAAAATTCCGGGCATTTTTTTATCAAACATCTGCAATGTAAAATGTAGCACTAGCCGCGTGAATTTCAATTATCATCTATGTTACTGATTAAGTTAAGTTTTCGATTTAACTTAAGATTTAATATTTAGTCAAGATTCTAAAGTTAAAGTTAAAGTTAAGTTTAAGCAAAATTTTCAAAGTATGCTTTGAAATTGAATTTCTTTTTTACCACACATGGTTAATATCTGCGAAAAGATTTAATTGAACGTTGTTAAGGTCGTAAATAATTTTTGATATTTGGAACCAAAAAGAAAAAAAAAGCCAAGTAGAGAAAAAGCTCGAGTGTTTTACTGAGAAGAAACGAATTAAATTATTGAGTATAATGCAATTATGTCTCATGAAATATTAAATAATATTTAGAATTTATATATTGGGTCACCCATCTTAATTTGAATAAATTCACCACCAGAGTTTAATGAAATTAATATAATTTTTACACATCCACCACCACCACCAAAACATTTTTGAGAACAATTAAATAAACAAAACGCATATGTTCAACTTGATCAACTTTTTATATCAATATTTATGTCTGTTGCATTTGTTTCACGTGATTTTAAGAATTTAAACGCTTAAGTCAGGAAAATGAAAGACCGGAATGGCAACCGAGTTGCGACGTACCTTTTGTATCTTAGAAACGTTAGTGCAAAAAAATAGAGGTTTGACATGCCGTTTTTTGAGAAAATGGAGATTTAAATAAATTATGATTTTCGTTGGATATAAGCCGAGCATTGTTTTTTTATTACAAATATGATACGAGATGAAAATTACATCTCGGAATCTAACCGAGAAAGTCATTGATTCCCTTCAAACTCCAAAAGAGCGATTAGAGTAAAAAATACTATTTTTACTGTGAGGGCAGTTTTTAAAAGTAACGAAATACCATTAAAGATGCAATAGTTTTTGCAACCAACTTAATTGAATTCAAGAAGTGTTATCGAAAAAAAAAAGGTAAAAGTATATGAAAACCACTCTCAACCCACTTCAGATGTTAAAAGCGAGCGGAAAATAGTCAACAAACTGGAAGAATATCTCTTTGAAATTTGTTTACAAATTTCTTTTTCTTAAGTTAAAAAGGCGTTAGAAGGAACAATTGTGAATAATTTAAGAAATCAACTACAAATATTCTTTTATTTCTTCTAACTGACTAACGGAAAAAAATTATTTAGGTGGCATCTACGTGGGTTCAATTATACGCTATGCTCGCAATTAATTCTATTGTACATGTATTCTTCTTTATATTACAAAACGCTTTAAAAACTATTACTTCAGTGTTACTCATACGCCATGCTGTACTTATTATCTTTCAATTCTTTGTTTAAATGCAATGTGTTTAGGTATAATTTTAATCTTATTTTTTTTATTCTATTCCTGCTGCTCTTGTTATACATAAAAAGTTTTACAATCGAGAGGTGGTAGACTTTAAAATTCGTCCTAAGACGAATATATTATTATTTATAATTAATATTATTATTTTTTTTTTTTGATTTATAAAATTTCTGTAAGTATATTTTTTGAAAAGAAAGTAAACTTTAATAAATCCCACTTACATTCTTGTACTTTTTTTTTTGTTCTTTTTTATTTTCTTTTTTTTTAACGAAAGCCATTATTGTTATTTGTTTTTGTTTTTCATTCACTAACTAAACTAATAAAACATTTATTTTGAACATATTTTGCGTAGTAGAACTAACTGCATTTATGATACGCAACTAGACATACATACGTTTACAGGGAATATTGCGATCAAAACACTAATAACGTATAGGAAAGAGTAAATGCATACATACCGAGATGATGGTGTTAGTGACGGTGTGTGCATGTTCCCTAAGCTCTTTTCGTTGCCAAGCTTTTTCGGTTAGCGAAAAGGGCAAATGATAACACTTAACACAAATACTAACACGAAAATCTTTAAATTAAATTTTACTCACACATAGTACGTATATATATATATATATATATATATATATATAACTAAATTCAACATACATACATATATTTTATGTTCGTACTACTTCAAGAAAAAAAAGAAAAAACAAAAAAAGACAAAAAAAGCTACGCTTTTAATCATCTTTCAATAGACGAAATGTTTTGATTTATTTGGTTTAACTTCATATTGTTTTTGAAAAATACATTTTGTAGCTTTTGTTCACGTTGTCTTGTCTTTATTTATTTTTTTTTTTTTTTTGAAAATTAAAAGAAAATAAATTATAAATTGTTTGGGGCTCTTAACATAAATATTTTATTTACATATACGTATATGTATATATATACACATATAAATATTAATGTGTGTATACGTTGTTTATGTGTACTCGTATGTAGGCGGATTAAAGACAACATTGAACGCCAACAAAGTCAACTAAGTTCAAATTTATCGATATTATATATTTAATAGTAAATAATAAGACAAGACACAAATATATTCATATTACATAATTAATTATGGGTGTATCAGTTAATTATATATTAATAACACAAATTAAGAAAAAGAAAAATAAAATGAGCCAAAAACCAAAATAACTAAATATAATTTCTATTTTATTAAAGGTAAGGAATAAAGATATTATTGCTTTAATAAAACTAATAAACCGACATACCTGAATGCGTTTGATCGTCATCGGTGGCGGTATAACGTCGGCCATGTATGCTTTTATCTCGGCTAAAGAAAATAGGAGAACAAAATAAATAAACAAATCAATAAAATCATTATGAAAATTGGACATTGACATACACATGTATGTGACTAGTGCGCTTTATATAAAAAGTACCAGAAATTAGTTGATCACAAATTCTGTCACGAGATTTATTTCGTGATATTTTCGTTAGTATATCATGTAAAAATAAGTGCAGAGTGACGAAAACATTTACCAAATTCAAAACTATATCTTAGGCAATCATATGCTCTCGTTATATTAATTCAAAAATGAACATGCGACAGTTTTGCGTTGCATTGGTTATAAGAGTCAAAAACATGGACTAGAAGCCCCTGTAAAACGCATAATTCCCTAATTTGTTATAGGGTGTCGTTCGGTCGAAAAATTTGTAGACAGAATATTCAAATTGATTCCTGGTTCACAAGTGAATCTTAAATTTTATATTTGTGTTCGATCCCCTCAAGAAAGATAGAAAGAAAAAATAAAACAATTTTAAAATTGTTGCTATAAACAGAATCTATAGCGATCCCAAGGGCAAAGCCTGTGTAAGATCATAAGTAACAAAATACTTTGCAACTTTTATATATTAGTTGGAATATATTGGTATCGAACGCTCTCTTTCCATTACTAATCTAATTATCTTACTTGTAGTATACTATTCAAGCAAAAGGAAAGAGGAGTCAGTGAATTCTTTATATTTCGGTTAGATTTTTTAAACGAACCTTTTTCTTAAATATTTTCAATCATTATAAATATGTTGAAAATGTTGCTAAAATATCAAATTACAACAATATGTTGCATAGATTGCTATTGGGACGTGGGGAAGTTGGCTGTTTAATGGGCTAATTTCTGATAAATTTTGGTTTAGAGTGTATGTACGTTTCGTTAAGATACCTGAAACCTGCTTGATTGGCATAAACTAATTTACTGGAACCATCCAATGAAACCTCTTCTACGGAATGATGATTGGCGGCAGTGGCAGCACCTCCATAACCCTTGGCTATCGGTTTTTTGGTATAGGGTGGATCGTACTTCAAAGTGGTTGTCTTGCGCCTGATGTTCACACATCCGAGTTTAATTTTATTTACATAAGATTTTCATTTTGTTTTTGTGTTTTTATTATTATTATTATTATTATGGTTGATTGTATATATTATTTAATTATTTTATATATTGATTTTATGGTGCGAGTGAATGTTTTGTATGAGGGTGGAGTTAATTTTTTTTTTTTTTTTTTTTAGTTAAGGTGGTTTTTATTGTTTTAATTGCCGAGTTTTTTTTTTTTTAATGTTAAATTTATATAAATAAGTTTTCATTGATATTGTCGTTGTAGTTATTTTCGTAAAACGAAATTGTTGAGCAGTGAAGTGATGCATAAATGAAAGTTTTTATTATCGATTTATTTGTGAAAATTGATAGGCTTGTAAATGCGCAAATGTAGGTGGAAGTGTATGTGTACAGAATCTCATTGTTAAAGGTAGTCATTGATTTGTGTGTAAGTAACCAATTTCTTTTTTTTGTATTAACAACAAAGAATATATTTAGTTAACAAACAGAATTTAGAATTTTTTTTTTTTGATTGGAAACAAAAATAAAATAATAAAAATAAGAATTTTTTTTTTTTTTTTTTGCAAAAATCCAAATTTAGTGAAACGATTTTAAATAAATGTTTTAATTTTAATTTAAAATTATGTACACTAATGGAAGGTATATTTAATTTAGCATAGACACACACAAGGCTGATATTAGCTTGTCCCTACAATCAAATGTATTCACGGATACGCTTTTAATTTGATGGAAACAAATTATTCTCATATTCTATACGAATTATAGACATAAAAACAAGGAGAAGAGCCTTTGGAACGGAACGTGTAATTAAATTCGATATTATATTAAATATAGTCATTTCATAATTTCCTAGTATTTTTATTTATGTAGAGGCACAAAGACGAATTAAAACTATTGCCTTAAAAGATTTTATTTCCTCTGTTCAAATTTTTGTTTTAATCATTTCTTCTCACTTTTTTATCTAGTCAGTGCAATAGCATTGAAAATTTGATCAAATAATAACGACTGACTCTTCCAGCTTAATGAACTAAAGATCATAAAGTGTAGAGAGAGTGCTATATTTACGTTACTTATATGTTACGAAATCTACGAAGAATCTGGGAGATCTTTTATCTGAAATAACGGTCCATTTAAGATGAAATATGAAGTTTTAGTTGCAACTTTTTATTGATAACAAATGATTATCAAAGGAGCTTGCTTTTCTGCTTTGGCTATTTATTGCTCTATAACAGTTTTCGCTGTAGTTAACTTCACTAATTAGTTTAAGAGATCTTTTATGGGATAACAGATCTGTAGAAGAACTTCTCGCCATCGTTAGTCAATGGGAATTAATGAAGACGTTGGGCAGATCTAGCGAAATGGCATCAATAATTTACTTGAGAAATGAGAACAGGCTTTGAGACAATAACGTGGAACACGAGTTTTAATGTACCAACGAAAATTTCTAGGAAGGAAGTTCTTGAAGTACTTTAGAACTTCGAAAAAATTAAGTTTACATTTTTCTCAAATTTTTCTGGTGTACGGCGTTTTTTTTATCCCTTGCTCGAAAATTGTTGTAAATTTATTTCGCTTACAAATATATACACGCCACAACGTTCAGGGTATAATTATATTTTTGTTCGGCATGAAATTATAAATCGTTGTATAACAGTTTTTCAAAATTAATTTAATAGTTTTGGGAATTTTTTAGGTAAACAGCAAAAAGTAATTTAATATCATTTTTGTTTTTAAATCTCATTAAGAAATATCCGACAAGAACGCCCATAATAACATCAAAATGATTTCGTTCATGATTTATATTAAAATTTAGTTTCCTATCTATTGATATGAAATACATATGAATGACTATAGAAACGTTTTTTTGTGGGAAAATTCTGGATGGTCTTTTACAACGTACTAAGATGGAATTTGTCCGCACAGAGATACAAGAGTAGACGGCATTTTATTCTAGTCGGAAAAAAATTAATAATAATGTTCGTATCGTTTAAATAGCGAAATGATTGACTTAAGACGTTGTTGCCGCAATGCCTGCACTTATGTCTAAGATTTATGTTATTTCGCTTGATTCTTTGTCATTATTCTTTAATCAACGAATGCACACCGCAATATATGATAGTTAGGACGAGGTAGTTTGTCGCGAAGTCAATACACGGCTGATTTTTTTTGTATCCATAATCATAGGGGTCACAAAATAAAATTTCCTAATAAGTTTCTCTTTAAATTCATTTCATATACTCGATAGCATAATATGATGTATTTTGCGAGCTTTATAAAAGTCACAGTTTCCCCAGTTAAGTAAAAGACTCTTATAATATCTAATAATATATAAGTGGTCACTAGGTAAGCAGAGAGAGAGAGAGAGAGAGAGAGAGAGAGAGAGAGAGAGAGAGAGAGAGGGAGGGGGAGATGTTGCTTAAATCGAATCAATATTATTTCCCTGATTTCGTTGTGTTAGAGAGACTTTAAGTGTAATTTATGTGTAAAACATATGTAAAATCAAAAAAAAAAAAAAAAATGAGCACAAAAAAAAAACACAAATTAAATATTTTTTTATTTAAATTCAATAAGTGTTTCACATCAATGGATAATGTTTTTATGAGAGAGATAGAAAGAGCAGGAGGAAAATTAGCATGAGCTTTATAATGGGATACACACTGATGTTTATATACTCATACGCATACATACACAAACAAAACACAAATTAATATAAATTTGCATAGTTTTATATGTGTATTATAGTATGAGTGTTGACATTTAGTTGAAACATTTTGATTGTAAACTTATGTGTGTATGTGACGGTGGAACAACATTTATTTCAAGTTTTTAGTATTTGTATATATATACAACTCAGTAGAAAGCACCACCATAACTCAAAATCAAGAATAGCGAAACAATGAGTGGGAACAATATGATATTGTTGTTATTGTTTTTTTTTTGTTTTTTTTGTTTTTGTTGCTCAAACATTCCACAAAAACAAAACGAGCAAACGAACGAAATATGTTTGTGAAGATGGTGTACATACATGTTGAAAAAACGATTTAAGATTTACTTTCAAATAAATCTTAAAACGTTTTTTACGACTTTTTCAGTTCCTTTTTTTTTATTTTTTTTTTGTTATTTTTTAATGAATAATTTTTATACATTTAAAGCTTTAGAGCTGCGATCAAAGGCATATCACTACACTAAGAAAACTAAAAGCAAACGCTAGCATTCGTTCATTCGTATATATACATATATGCATATGTATATATATATATATATATATATACAGATATATATATATATATATATACAATTATAAATACATATGAATACAATATAATGCAAAGTTTATATATAATATATATATACAATATATATATATATATAAAAGTCACTCCCCGGTCCTGCTAGCTTATATTTTAATAAAACTCTCTCTACTATATTTTTGTATATATCATAGAAATCTTTACTTAAGCTTGAACGAAAAGATTCTAAAACTTACCTTTCATTGGTTTTAAGATTCTTTTTCCATTGATTGTGATTGAATTAAAGAATAACTAACACTTCATATACGTAACGGGTAAGTGAGAACAAAAAAAAAATTTTTTTAAGCATAATTGCAATGATGTTTAAATATTTGATAAAGCAAATTCTATAATCGATTGTATCATACAATAGCATGTTTCCATCTTAAGATTCAAACTAATTTTGTTCGTAAATATGGTATATGTTTGTTGGAAAACGTTTAAGTGAAGAAAGTAAAGTAACTTGGATCTCCACATATTGAATTGGCCAGAAAATATTTTCAATGTGTACGCATACACACACACACACAGAGAGAAAGAGAGAGAGAGAATTTGTTGCGATTTTGTTCTATTAACATTTGCAATACTTAGCTGGAAGTCAATTTTGTCAGGGAGAACAATTACGAATTTATCTCGGAACTCTCTATTAAATGACAATCATGTTATTATGCTTGATGGATTAAAAAGATAATATTTTAAGCCATACTTACGAAATTGGATAATAAATTATAGATATGATTAAAGACTTCTACATTTTTGCAAATACGAAAAAACTTCAAACAATCTCCCAAATCTCATATATTTCTGCTTTGATTCCATTTAACTAGCATTTATTGCGGAGTTTAGAAACTGTTAAGGAAATCACTTTCGTCCTGATAAGTGCCGAAAGCATCAAATAGTAAATAGGAAATGAATCATTGCGAGAAGGGCGACGAAAAGACACAAACACACATACATATTGCATAAAAACTTCACTTCATAAATTTACGAAAGCACATGAATTTTATGTCGCATTAAAAAGTCAAACTTATTTTGTTGCTAATGGAATCTATAATCTCATAAATCAAACAGTTACCAATTTATTAAAATTGTAAATGTGTAATATATTGTTGAGCAAGAAAAAGAAATTGAGATTTGTAGCATATTCTTTGGCGCAGACATTAATTTTTATTAGAATTTAATGAAAGTTAGTAAATTTATATGAAAGCTGCGCATATTAAGAATAAAGATTAATCAAGTATGACTAATCTTTCTTACACTTTCTTAACATATTGCTTTATTTTTTGTGGAATAATTACCTGAAAGTTTTCTATAGGAAACGAAATGTCTTCAATAAATGATATAAATGAATTCCGCTGCCATATTACGAATCCTTAAGAGAAAACGTATAAAATTTCTTCAAGAGATCATAGAATTTACGATTTGTATTGTAATAAAATAAGAAAAATATATAAATAAATAAATGTGAATATCTTATAGAGATAACAGAGACATTTGTACAAAGTACTGTGAGTGGAAATGCTCGTAAACCCATCTTAAAGTTTATCCAAATACAGAAATAGAAAAAATTTCGCTTAGAAAAGAAAAAAGCATCGGTGAACAAAAAGAAAATAACAAATGTCCTATTTTAGATTCGATTAATTTGGATGGACAATTAAAGTGCGTTACTCACGAAATTGAAATACTACAGTTGCACTGGCTTCTTTTGAAATTTTCATATTAGAAGAATAAGTGATACAAAGCAAGAAACGAAATCGGATGTAGAGAAGTACAATAATGCGTAAACCACTGTTCTATACTTTTGATTCAAGGATTAGGAGGACTTCTTAACAATTAAACGACACCGTTATGAGCTTTGCTTTGATCGTTTGCCGTCAGAACAAACTGCAATAAGTTTTACGATCAAATATGAAGACGAAAGAATGCAAATGAACTTGACAGAAGGAATTTCTTAGTGAATGTTTGGAAAGCTAAGAAATAATTGCTAAGTTTGACACATTGTAAATGAAAGATAAATTAAGCAGAAGTTATATAATAATTCAACAAGTGCCGAAAAGAAGACTACAAAATATTTTCGGCAAACGACGTGCAGTGTCGTTTAAGTTTCTATTGAATAGAAAGGGAAACAAAGAAGGACAAAGAGAAGAAGATCTCGAGAGAGAGAGAAAGAGAGAGAGAGAGAGAGAGAGAGAGAGAGAGAGAGAGAGAGAGAGAGAGAGAGAACGGATAAGAGATGGGAACAGAAACAAAATAATTAAGATTTCAGGGAAACTTAGGAGAAGAAACGAAACTACTCTATGAATTTTCCATCTAAAAGACTTAAACTGCTTAACAATATTCATATGATATATTAGGGTATAAGTTTTTTAAGTAAAGTAAAAAAAAAAGAAAAGTTTTTTAATTAAAAAAAAAATGTAAAACATATTTTAAAGTATATTAAAATGAATTTTCATTTCAATGCAGTTCGTTCAGTTATTCTTTAATTCAGTGTCGAGATTAATTTTAAATTTTAATTTGTTTTTAGTTTTTTACAAAAAGATCTTCAATCAGTTGTTAGTGTTATATTTATTTATTTTGCAATTTTCTGAAACCATCAATTAATTTGTTAATGATTTCAATGGCTGGTGGTATGTAAAACATCAGATCGGTAACACATCAAAAGTTATAAAGTCATATGATAGGAGACCATTATATTTGCATAACCACGCGAGCGTTTACGAGCAAAAAAAAAAAAAAATTGTGTAAACAAAAAATCGTTTTATGCGATGGAATGGCAGATTTTTATCATTTTATACAGCATGAAAACAATTTTATACATAACTGCACAGACCCACATAACCGTACCACATATTCCCTTGCACGCGTAATTGTTTACTGAAACACATATACAATTTGATTGCCCCACAATCAAAACAAACAACATACGTTCACTCGTTTGCCTGATTTTAGATTTGTATATATATACATATATATATATACGCTTATGATGTCTTATATAAATTATAATCAAGATGTTAAGTATCTATAAATAGTACACAAACATGCATGTACATATATCTATAACAGGCAAACGGATGCATACATAGGTATGTGTATGCACACAGCTATGGTAGTGTGTAGAATTTTATAGATCAATATACATACGGAGTATGCACGTATTAATAGTAATGCGTTAATTATCGCGTACACACATATATAATACATACGAATTTATACGAACGTTCGTACGTACGTACGGACATTTGTATTGTTTACACACTGCCCGTTTTGTTTGCTATTATTATTATTGTTGTTGTTGTTGTTGTCGTTGTTGTTGTCATTGTTGTTATCATTGTTGTTGTTGACGTATAGCTTTTGTTTTTATTTAATATAATAACATTAACATAATGTTTTAATGATTCAAAAACATTGTTCGTTTTATCTGCAATGATTCGATCCGTTACCATAGCCATTATAATGATCATCATACATTTAATTATTAATGTTTGGATTAAAAAGATTGAATTTCATTATGCGTTATGAATAAATAAATACATTTATGATTTTCTTTTATATAATAATTATTATTTTTGTTACATTTCATAACAGATTTTTTGTTTTAAAACTTTGTAATGTTTGCTTAGCAGTCCGCACGTAGGTACGAATGATATTGAATTAAAAATTAGTTATTAAATCTTATAAATCTAAACAATTACTTTCGTGAAATTAACTAATAAATTGAACTAACCCAGGCAGTTTGAAGAAGGAAAAGAAGAGACATTTTTCGAAAAATATTTAAAGAAAAGAAATCCGTCTGTACATTTAATTTCTCTCCAGGTATTTTTATGTTCAACTTCCATTCGCAATATTCTGGACACGAAATTATTGTAGAAAAAAATTTTTCCACTTTTAGTATTGATTGGCAAAAATTCGTTGAAATATGATCTATTTTTGGTATATTAAAAAAATGTGGAAAATTTAGATAGTGTGGTAGCTTTCATAGTTCTCTCCGCTCCTGTAAAAAATAGCCGTTAATATGGAAACGAAATTTAATTTTTAACATTTTTTGAAAAAGAGAAATAAGTAGAAAATACTGAATATAGATTGATTCGGTTTGAAACGGTTGACTTTTCCGAATCCTGTTTATATCAGTGCTCTCATGAAAAAATGAGCTTATGACAACCAAGCAATAATTTAAACATTTTATTACTAGGATAGATGGAGTGATTTGAATTAAGCGGATTAACAAAGGGTATTTAAAAGTCGACCTTGCTTGATTGTAATATTTTAATTTGTTGAATAGTCTTTAAGGAAAATTAATTCAAAGCCTGATTGGCATGATTTGTTTTTTTTTTTTTTTAAATTAAATTTGTTATAAATTTTTGAGGCCGCAAATGTTTTTAACAGAAAAAATTCGAAATTCTTTCTTTAGCTTGTTATATATTAAAATTCTATTTCTTGTATAGTTTTTTTTTTTTTTCAAAAAAAGGTCTTTTGGAATAAAATTCACCTCATTAGATAAAAATTATTAATTGCCAAATTAGATACGATGGTGAGCATTCTATTTCTCTATTTCCTTATGAAAATGGAAGAGAGCCAGCACACAGATTAATATCGAGAAGAGATAAATAATTAATTTAAAATTGACAATTGAACATAAGACATACTATTTGAATAACCAGAAATATTATTTTGTTGTGGATTAATATAGACTAAAAAAAAATAGTGATATTATATTTATTTATTTATTTTTATTTTTGCCCCCCAAAACTATGCTTCAAATATATTCGCTTTTAATGCTCTAAAGTATGTGCGAAAAAAACCATGTTTAAGTATTCAGCGAAAATAATCGCAGAATTATGAAAATTTTTGTTTTCTTTTCATGTATCACTCACATAAGTTAAAAGACTGTTCTCGCAAACATTTAAACGATTAACTGATTGAAAATATTTTTGATTTGATTTCTTGTCAATAGGAATAATTTAATAAGTAACATACCTACCTGCCGTAGACAATATTTTAGATTTTTTTCTTTTTTATTATTATTATTACTGTTATTATTGTTATCATTGTTACCATTATTATAGTCAAAGTGTGGAACTGTATAGTGTCTATTCTTTGGTTCAAAATGAATTTTAAAGATAAGAACGAAACAGTTACAACTATTGACTACAAATAGATAATCAACAATATTGTTGACAAACGCCCATTTCTGATATGATCGCTTGAGCAGTTTATGAACAATATTGTCAGATTTGTGTAGTTTTAATATTCAACAATTTACTTCATTGGAATGGAATAAGTCCGGAAAATATTGCTGATTTTTGTTTGGAATTTTTTTTTTTTTTAACTTGAACACAATCCTAGCGAACTACTAATGTCAGCAACGGTAGCAATAGCAGCAATCTTAATTTGCAGCCATGGTTTTTATATGTGTTTATAAGTTTTTGTTTAACGAAATATTTTTTGTTGTTGTTAATCTTTTGCATACAGATACAAGCTAACAAAACAAATTTGTTCGTTATTTTGCAATGAAACGATATCATCATCATATCGTTGAATGTATGTGAGGGAGAGATGGAATTTTTGTTTTGTTGGTATTTAATTGATATACATGTATATATATATATAAATATATAATATATATATACATATATATATATATATATTTATACATACATGTATATATATATACAGGTACATATATATATATATATGCCTAGAAATATATATATATATATATAGAGCTTTATTTATATGTATGTAGATGTGAGTGTGCCATTTATATTGAATGGTTGTTGTTAAAGTTGTAATTGTAATATTTTTTTTGGTTTTGCTTTGTTATACGAGCAGCGAGATAGTTTACTGAGTCTACATAAATGCTAACAGTCACAATGACGACGACGAAAAAGTAGTAATGAAAAAAATTCAATTTTTTTTCTTTCGTTTTTCATCTTCATTCTTCCATTTTTTGTGTTTTGTGTGTTATTTAATTTTTTCCTGCAGCTTTTTTTTTTGGTTTTTGGCATACAGTTATTGGCATATATTGTTTTTTTCAGGTTTTTGTTACTCAAAAAAAGAGTGATTCTTTCTTTATTTTTTTTTTTTTTTTTTTTTGGAGTAGGAGGGTAGAGCCAAAATCAGAAACTGTGAGTCATAAGGAAAATCAAAAAATAAACAAACGAAAATGAAGATCAAAACTAAAACAAAATAAATAAAAAAAATGTAATAAAAAAAGAAAAAAAAATAAACAAAAAATAATAACAATAAAAATAAAATATAAAAATGATATCAAATAAAAAACCAAGTGTAGCAAAAAGAGAAAAGGAAACCAGACAAAAATTAAGGCATAATTTTAATGAAGTCGTTTGTTTACGTTTTCTTGTTTTCTTTTATTCAACACCAAGAGGAATGTATTTTTTGCCCTATGATATGGGTTTCGTTAACTATTTATATCTAAATAAATGATATCATCGAAAAGCATTTCGTTTAATAAATAACAGATTTTTATGTAAATGTAAATTAAGTGTTAATATATACATACAGTACTTTCCTTTTAACGTTAGTTTTCACTAAGGTTTAGTTAACATCTTTTATGCCTAATACGACGTGTCCATCGAATGTAATTGAATTAATATGTAATTTAAAACGATTCCTTAACTGTTGTAGTGACAAAAAAAAAAAAGGTAAATTCTACTAAACACATACGTCTGACAAGCATAACTAAAAGCAGATCGTAGATTCCTATATATAATTTTTATATTTATTACCAAAATTTAAGGTTTTATGAATCTTGCGATTAACTTAACAGGGCTCTATATTCTGTCTTACGAAGGTAACATAACTTTTGTGAACTGCGCCTTAGACTTTTGAGTAATTGTAGAAAAATTGATTGATTCGATTGTCTTTAGGCAAACCTGAAGACTTAAAAATCTGTATAAACTATTTCGAAAAGATTAATCCTTCATATTCACTTCGTTTATTCAACTCTTACTCACATAAACGCCAATATTTGGTATTGTTTAATGACATGCCTGTTAATGGACTAAAAATAGTTTAAATTATAGAATATTTTTGATATTTCTTGATCTGTAAAGTAACCTGATCTAAAATGCAAGATAGAAGTTAAGGAAAAATATAAAAAAAAGTTCTCGCAATCGTCTCAATCCCATGATTATTGTGAAGGGTCATTTTCATGTAATTTTCGTGTTAGTATTTAAAAAATAGTGGCTATTTAACGTTCCCTTAAATGTGTTAGTTTTTCATATTTCTTTTTTCTTTTTTTTTTTTTTTTTAGCTTTTTCGATATACTAACTTGGATGAGGATTAAAGAAAAAAAGAATTTCTTTCAAGTCATCTCGTGCTGTTAATACAGGTCTAACAAGAAATGTTGAATGAATTCTATCGGTCTTAAATGATCACTAAATGACTTTATTCATAACTATGAATTTGCTGTTAAGTTTTAATTAAAATATCATTTAAGGTTGACTTGAACGTCTTAAAGAATCGCTTTCAGCAAAATATTTTTTAATTATTTACTACTTCTAACATACATCTCAGCTTTCTACTACATTCTTGAAATAGAAAATTGTTTAGATTGTTTAAGTTCGATGCAACTGGTTTTGGATTCAAAATGAGTTCCATACTTCTTCATAAGTTACGATGCCAATGGATTAGCAGCATTCATTCGAAGTATAAAATGCCATTTATAAGAAGAGAATTAATTTTTTCACATAACTGAGTTAATTCCATTTTTTGTTGTTTTTTTTTTTTTGGATATAAAAATATTCATTTGCTTGTTCGAATCGATGGATGAGCGTGTTAAACTAGAGAGAAGAATGCCTAGATCCATTTATATGTTCAGATTACACAATTCAAAGATTACTTAGTTAGATTTAAAACATTGTCTTGAAAATTAGCTAATTGCTTATCAATAATATGCGGATCAGAATATTAGCAGCTAAGTTAGAGGAAAAATTAATTGAGAGCTCCTATTGTATCGTTTTCTTGACAATAACTTGACAGCTAACAGATTAGTAGTTAAATCGAAGAAGACAGTATTTACTATATTTTAAAAGAGAGATTAAAGATTTTCATATTACAGTTAAGCGAAAAGTACTGTATGTAGCATTGTTTACTTAATTATATTATTGGTTTTACGATTATAATACATACGCGAGAAAAATGATTTAGTAGAGAATATGTATGCGAAACTTAAACAAAAGTCTGTTGGTAGGACTTCAAGGAAAATTTGAAGAGAAAACAAAATAATGTTTAATTTATTGAGAATTACTATAACCGCCTCGAGATAAATTAATCATTAAATGTAATTAAAAAGAATTTTTAACGTCTTAAATATTAAGTAATAATTTTGTGCTAATAAAGACGTAGCAATTAACGGCGTCAAGTATTATATAAGGTGCCCATTAGATGTTTAATGTTCTAAGAGTACAATTGGTACGATACGTTGAATTGTTTGTAAGGCCATCGCGGTTTAATGCAAAAAAAGAAAGTAAGGATTACTTACTTAGTAAGAAAAATATTACAAACATTGGTTAAAAGTTGGTTGTGTGTCGCATAACTGTAAAATGACATAAATGATTTTTTTTCTTCTTCTTCTACTCCCTCTTCCTTACTCTACGAATGAATTTAATGATACTTGAAAAAGATGTTATTTATTTGTTATAAGCAATAAAATTATCTACCTCTTCCTCAGTTGGTGATGAATATATAAAAAGTTCGATTTGAATCGAACGAAACTTTTTTTTTTTTTTTTTTAATTTCGTTTCTATACTGTTTTGGTCAAAACAATTTATTAAACACTAAGGTCTAATGATGATTGAAAAAAGGCCAAACAGTCGAAAGCATAAAGATTTGTAAGTGAATAGGGAATGGGGGCTAGGACGGATTTGGGTGAGGAAAAGGAAATCAATAATGATGCCACTACAATCAAAAAATTTGACTTGCGATTTCTATGCTTGTTTTTATTATTTTTTTTTCTAATAATTTTTAATCTTTTTTTTTTTTTTTTTTTTTTTTTTTTTTCTTGAAGGTCAGGATCAAAAATACATGACGTTGAGCAACTAATAAAGAGATATTACAACATCGATAGATAGACAAATAGATAGAATTTTTAAATAAGAATTTGCTTTGACAAAGAGGATATGCAACTACAAAAGAAAAGTGAATGGTTGGAAAAAGAAAATGTAAGGAAGAAAAAAACAGGATAAATAAATAATGAAACACATGTACATCCGACAAGCTAGTATTGAGTGATTTTAAATTTGAAAATGATTTTGTAAATCGCACATGAATATCAAGTTAAAAGAAAAACGATAAGCATTATGCATATGACGACACAACTACACACGCTTGGATAAGAGAGAAGAAATCAACAGATATGTACAACATAATTATGTATTGTGGGATGCAGAGGAATAATAATAAGTTTTCACACAATAATGACAACAATAATAAAAGGCAATAGAATATTTGATGAAAAAGGCTGATGAAAGTATGTTGCTTTTGACGGTGTTTTTGTTGTTTGTTGTGGTTGTGGTTGTTTTGTTGCTGTTGTTATTGTTGTTGTTGTTGTTTTGTATGACAGTTAATATATTTGGTCTCTTTAAGTTTTCAATATTACTGTTAGATGATGATTGCAGGCAAAGAAAAATTTGAAAATTTTTTAAAGAAAAAAAAAAAAACAAAGAAAAGAAAAAACAAAAAACAAAATTTTATACAGATATTAAAAACAAAAAAAAAGGAAAAAAAAAACAAAACAATTAAAAAAAATACACAAAAAAAGAAATTGAAAAATATACATATATATAGATATGTAGGTGATATGGGGGATTTACAAATTGATGCACTCGTTTGGAATGCCATTTTTCTTTTGGAAATTTTTTTTATTTTGTACAAATTGAACCAAAATGCTTTTTTTGTTTTTTTTGAAAATTTTGTTTTTGTAAAAAGGAAATCAAATAGTTTTTGTTTTTTTTTGTTCTTTTTTTTTCTCAATAATTTTGAAATAAGTGTTTTGTTGTTGTTTTTTGGTTTTTTCATTACTTCTTTTCAACTAACCTCAGACACAGGGAGAAGTTTCTATGTACTACAACTGACCTGTAGCACAGTGCCATCAAGGTGAATGTTACAAAAACGAACCCAACAACTGACATAAGTACACCAACTAAAAATACTGTATTTGAGCCATGGTAGTTCTCTATACGAGTACAATATTTAGTGTGTTAATATTATTATTATTATTATTATTATTGTTATTATTATTATATTAGATTGGATATGAAATAACAGTTGATGAGAGGGATAAGAGGTGCATATGCGATTTATATTTATTCGTTTTTTATTTTTATTTTTTATTAAATTTATTTATTTGTTTTTGTTTTTTTTAATTTATTATATTAATCAAATCAAATACAGACACACACACCCATACACACACACACACACACCCATACACGGGAACATTTCATGTGTTTATCAATTTTGCGGGATATCAATAAACCCGTAAACAGAAATAGTTGCCATAGTGGTGATAGTTGCAGTTTTAATTGTTGTTATAGTTGTTTAATTATCAAAGTGCCAAACGATGTACGTTGATTGATTGGATAACAGTTGTTATACCAGTTGCCAGTTATTAAAGTTGTTGACGTAATAGCAGTGACAGTAGTATAGTATAGTTGTTATATACATACATGTGCGCAGACAAGAAACGGAAGATTACATGTACATATGAAGAGTAAAGTAGAGTTGAGTAATTAATAGAGAGCATCAATAATATATATGCATATATACGTAAGAATATATGCATATATATATATATGTATATTTTTAGTATATATATACATATATATATATATACATATACGTACATATATGTACATGTATATGAAATAAATACACAAAATATAGTCATACATTGCAAACAGTATGTGTGTCTGTGAATAATATTTTCTAAGAGCTTTCACATAAAATATATAGAAGTTAGTTTTATATATACTATATCGACTTTTAAAATATGTATCCGAACGCATAGTTACATATGTGACTATTACTGTATGTGAGTCGTTGATATTTTGCAATAGGACGACAATTGCAGGCACGCTATGACAATGGTAATCCGAAAAAGAGCGCGCAATTAACAATATACACTGTACGTACACGTACATACATACATACATACATACCTACCTACCTATCTACCTAGTTACATGCTACATATTTTGTATAGAATATAAAAATATCTAAGTTATTTGAATGTTATCAAAAAGCGAAAATTTCATTAAATTTCATCAAAACTACTCCAGTGAATGAATGAAAGTATTATGAAAATATTTTGTTTTTTATTATTATTATTATTATTGGTTTTTCTTATTCTATTAAAATTGTTCGCTACAAGTTTTAAATGAAATTAGTTTTCAATCCCTGTACTTTGTATACAAATATGAGCGTAATACTTCGTATATCTATTCGCTGTTGTCAATGACCTGAACACATAAAATTTAAATCAATTTGTTTTTTAGATTTGTGTAAATTTTTATAATAATTTTTTATTATCGAAAATCAAATATAAATTAAATAAAAGCCTTTTTGCTCAAGCATTAGTGAGAGTAATTTACATAAGCAACAGTACATTCGTACTGACTAAAAGTTAAATGATTTAATTAAACAATTTCATTTGAATTCATGATCTTAACATTTGTTGTTAGTAATAGTATAATATAGGAGGAGGGGAGAAGTTCATTAATATTGTTGATCAATTCGAACTGGTTATAAACGTATTTCTTCGAAGTCAATGATTCAGGCATCCAACTGTCTTTCTCTCAATCGTTATGTTCCCTTATAAGTCTATCTGTCTATTAGTAAAATACTCAAACCCGCAAAAATTGGGAAGAGAAAATTTGGAAATCATGGCTTCATAAATTTTAAAGATCAGGATGTCAAATAGATGCAATTTGCGCTTTAGAAAAAGAAACAGTGATTTTATGTGTTAGGGAAGTGCAGACTATCAATACTTTTCCCTAAAAAACAAATCTTTCGAATTTAACTAAAAAAAAAAGAACAAGGAGTTGAGACCATCTAATATCTCTGTCCACAACTTATTATAAATACTTTTTATAAAGTTCTCTAAACGTTCATTGTGAAATTAGTCTCTATTAGTTCACTGATACATCTACAAATTTTTCTCTGATCGTCCTTGTACGTATAGGACATCTCTTAAAGGATAACGCCATTGTAACAGTCTAAAACAAGACTTTTATTGACAAGGTAGTAGAATAAACATGTTCAAGAAGAACGTATATATCTAAGTATTAAAAAAATCAAAATTATTTTGAAAAAATATTCAAAAATAGTCATATTGCAGCCATTCCCAAAATACATTTTTAGCTCAAGTGGTTCTGCGGCAGTGTAACTGGACCAAATTTAAACTTTTGAAAAAAAAAAAAAACTAAAATATTTTTATTGTCTATTCTTATATGCACACAGTGAAACATATAGGACTTTTTATGATTGGTAACCTTTGTATGGTTTAAATAAAGTTGAAGTTGAAGTTGAAGTTGAATTTTCGACCAAAAAAAAGCACTTTTTTAAGTGCATACTAATAAAAAATGTTTGTATTAATTTTACGAAAGATCTTACGTGTTTTTTTTTTCAAAAGACTGTTATTTTAAAAATACTGTAAGAAATTGAAATGAAAGAACTGAAAATTTTGGAAGTTATGGTGCTTGTCGTTTTCAAGAACGCGTTTCGAGACAAAAACGCTATTGAAGTTTAACAGCATATTGTAGACATATTCTTCTTTTACTACAATATAAATATTTTATAATTTATTTCTATTAGCCTTGCAATCCGACGACAATAAGAGTGCCTTTCTATCTTTAAATATTCCTTCTCGTTCACTTTTCTTTCGACTAGTTTGTACTCCAAATTGCCGCTTTTGCTACTTTTGTCCTTTGAGGCATAATCACATTATTATTTTTTTTTTTTGGCTTTATGTGTTGCGAAATGACAGAGAAAACGACGAAAAAATATACAAATCAATAGCTGATTGTATAATCAATTCAAACCTTTAATTTTGTGGTAAAATGTTTGAAGGCTTTCGAATCACTTTCAACTTCATCTATCCTCAACAGTCATTTTAATGAAGCTAAACTGAAGTAGTTTCGTTTAGAAACGCTTTGAAATCAACATAAATACTTTCTGGAGATATTTTGTAGTGTTTTAGTAAAATTAGAAATCGAGAATTATACGACATATTTGATACGAGCAGCATTTTTGCAACACTAGCGGCAGAAAAAAAATTTGAAAATATTTGTTTGACGTAATGAATTTTTTTCCCCATATTCTAGAAGATTTTAAGCAAAGAAAAGAAATATATTATAATATACATATATATAATATTTTTTTCCCTTTTATTTCACACACATCATCATTACAAGCGTTAAAATCTAAGATCTCAACCCTGGGGGAACATGAAAAAATGGTTTGTGGATTGTGGTCAGAATCGTTCATTATTATTTGTTATCTTGATTGAACAATTTCTGAGTTAAAGCTTATGGTATGAGACTGAAAAAGTTGATCGGCTTCTTTGTTTATTCTGTACGGGCTAAAGCTAAATCCACTATATTGGTGGGTTACATGAATAGTCTTCAGAATCTTCAGAATTCTTTCAATGGTTTTCTGTCTATCTATGACAACAATAGTCTAATTTTAAACACTTTAGATTAAAAATAGTTAAAAAATAATAAAATCTTGAACAAGAAAATGAATTTTGCACTTTTATGCGAAAGTACGAAAGGTTGTCGAGTTATTAATTTTGGTATTTTATCACGCGAATAAATTTCGAGAGATGAAACGCTGTAGGATATGTAGTAGTTGGCTTTCTTTGACTATAATTGTTTTACATAGGATTAATTCGATCATTCCTCTTTCTGATATATTCTTAGCTTAGGATTTACAATTTCCCTGGCTGTTAGATGAAACATCAATTTAATGCTGGTCTTCTATTTCATGTATTTATATTCATTAGTCACGATATACAAAATATTGGTCTGTTTTACTATGCAGCACAAAGCAAAAATTTTTGGGAAACTTATTGTCAACCGCCTACAGATATTTGTATGTAACATGAATTACAATTAAATTATATATATATGAATAGAATAATTTCGATCGGTCATTTAATAAGAATTAAATAAAAAAGTTTTATTTGCTTTCGGACGAATTTTTGTATCCACGACAACAAAATTACAAAATATTTTTTTAATTACAGACATATCAGTTGACACGCCTTTAATTACCATAACACTTTTAGGTGGTAAGTATCGACAGACCGTTCTAAGGGGAAAAATTTTTATTTCTTTTTTCATTTTCATTTTCATTGTTATTATTATTATTGTTGTAATTTATTTAGGCTCGCGGTAGAAATTCTTGGACGAATGTGGTATGATTTCGTTCAAAATATTAGGTTGGCGAAAAAAAAATCCATTATTTTTTCGGTAGATGGCTACACTGGTAGATTTCTCGTAAAGTATCGATCAAACAATTTCAGATTTATGCTCGTTGGAAAGGTGACATTGTTGTTGTTTTTCGTTTGGTGCATTCAGTTGTGAGTTACAGCGTGTTAAAAATGGAAGTGAACAAAGAGAAAATTCGGTACATTTTACAGTTTTTCTTTGACAAAGGCGAAAATGCAAGCCAGGCGGCTACAATTGTGAATGGTGTTTATGGTTCCGATACTGTAACAGCCAATTATGTGCAATTTTGGTTTCGTAGATTCCGTTCAGGAATTTTTGATGTTAAAGATGCACCTCGCACAGGTAGGCCGGTCGTCGAAAATGTCGATAAAATCGGAGAAATGATCGAAGTTGACCGGCATGTTAGCAGTCGTAACATCGCCCAGGAGCTAAAACTCGACCATCAAACAGTTTTAAATCATTTACACAAAGCTGGATTCAAAAAGAAGCTCGATGTTTGGGTGCCACACCAATTAACAGAAAAAAACCTGATGGATCGAATTTCCATCCGCGAAGCCTTGGCCAAACGGAATGAGATAGACCCATTTCTTAAACGGATGGTGACTGGAGATGAGAAATGGATCACATACGATAACCCTGTGCGAAAACGATCGTGGTCAAAGAGCGGTGAAGCACCTCAAACGGTGGTCAAACCAGGACTAACGGCCAGGAAGGTTTTGCTATGCATTTGGTGGGACTGGAAGGGGATTATTTATTATGAGTTGCTTCCATATGGCCAAACGCTAAATTCTGATCTCTACTGTCAACAACTGGACCGTTTGAAGATAGCGATTGACCAGAAACGGCCAGAATTGGCCAACAGGAGAGGTGTCGTGTTCCACCAGGACAACGCTAGGCCACACATCTACAGTGACTCGCCAGAAACTTCGGGAGCTTGGTTGGGAAGTTTTAATTCAGCCGCCATACAGTCCGGACTTGGCACCAAGCGATTATCATCTTTTTCTTGCATTGCAAAATTTCTTTAATGATAAAAAATTGGAATCTAGGGAGGATTGTGAAAATCGACTACTAGAGTTTTTTGCAAATAGAGACCAGGACTTCTATGAGAGAGGCATTTTGAAGTTACCTTTAAAATGGCAACGAATCATACAACAAAACGGTGCATATTTGACCCAAATCGGACAATCCAAAGCATGTTAAATAAAGTCCTGAAGTTCATATAAAAATAATGGATTTTTTTTTCGCCAAACTAATATTTGAGATCTAAAAAAAAAAGAAGTACTTAAAACCTATTCAAGGAATTTAGTAAACTAGGTTTGTTGAGAAAAAGATTTAATTAAAGCTTAACAATATCATGAGGATCAGAAAAAATGAAAAAGTGAGAAACTTAAGCTTTTTTTTTTGTGAGCTGTAAGTTTGTTAAGATTCTAATCTAATAATTGATTTCAAATTTTATACTCAAATGGACAAAAGTCTTATGTTATTAAAAAAGATATATTAAATTTTTTTAATTTTTTTTTTTTTTCTAAGGTTGCTTTACTAATTCCCCGTTATTCAATTAGTTGCATAAAGTTAGTTCTAAAAGTTTGTAAGTGATGTTACATAAAGAAAACGTATTATATTAAATCAGATTCTTATTATATTTTAATCAAATTTTGAATATTTATACGGATTCGTAATTATACCCACCACCGAAGGTGAAGCGTATATTTCATTTTGTCATTTGATTTGTAACTACCAAAAGGAAACTTCGGAGACCCCACAAAGCATATAGATTATTGATCAGCATCAAATTTTCAATCGATTTAACCATATCCATCTGTCCGTCTGTCTGTGTAATGTCCGTAGGAAACATAATTGTAAAAATGGGAGATAGCGGCTTCAAATTTCGCAAAAACATTGAAAGTTTTTGCACGCAGGCTGGTATTGAAAATGGGCCGAATCGGTCAAAGGGCACGACCACCATACGACGTAGACTAAGAACACCTCTTCTTTTGGATGTAAAACAAAAATTGAATTTTTGCTTATTACTCGTAAACCATAGCCGAAAGACTTATAAAAACTTCTACAAATATTGCGCAAGCTATCCCGTATTCTCTGTGCAAAGATGGAAAAGATTTTCCACACCCATTCATTATAATAGAATATTGAACTTTAATTTTTTTTATGAAAACGTTTGCAACATTAAGAACGATGCTTCTGGAATCACATAAAATGTATATAGTTTTGATAGGCATGAAATTCGGAATTCGTCTAGACGTATCCGTCGATACGTCTGTCCATCTGTCTGGCTGCTTAACTATCTAATGTCTGTGGTAAGCATTCTTCTGGTCGCAAAAATGAAGATATTGGCTTCAAATTTCGCAGAAACAATGGAAGCTCTTTCACTGCTATGCATACCCATTACAATTTAATGTTTCCCCCTTTTTTGAAGATGAAGGTGGTAGGTATAAAGGATTCGACATAGCCGAATATAATTCTCTTACTAGTTTTTTTATTTTTTTTTTATTACACATGACCTCTGTACATCTCAAATTTGTATCAAAATTAATATTTGGATTGACACGTATACGCAGTTAATTAGTCAATGAATGAGTTGAGCTCATTTTTGAATCACATCTATGGACGTCAAATGGGAATGTTGATGTAAAGTTTTTATTTTCGAATTTTTATTCTTTACGTCGAGATTTACGCCTTTGAGAATCGCAAAAAAAAAAAAAAAAAAAAAATTAGACAAACGAAACGTGCATAAAAAAATGAATTCAATATGAAATCAGTAATTACTGGAAAACTAATATATGACAGCAATAAAATGAATTTTGTTTTTCTTTCATTTTTTTTCAGCTGGTCGGTCTTGTTGTATTTTTCATAGAAATGCATTATTAAATAATCGATTTTACAATTTCAATATCATGTCAAGTCAGCACGTCAAAGTGGAATATTTGTGTATTTGGTATTTGTAAAGGAAGTGTACACTGGCGTTGGTAAACAAATCATACAAGCAGAATCAATTAAAGTCTGATGCTTTACGTGTTAAGCTTAAACTGACTGACATTTTCATATTTATCGAGCAGTCAACTGCAGTTCATTTAAATATAGAATAAACGTTAATATGACAGAAATGAAATATAAAAAATTATATTATTCTCAACTGCGTTTATGTACGCTTTAATGATATTCAATATTTATAATACATTATATGTGCATACATGTACACACACACCCACACCCACACAGAGATATGTACGCATTTTGAAGCTGAACTATTGTTGCGTTGAATGGCATTCGAAATATTATTAAATCGATCGATGTGAACAAAACACTGACGTTTATGAAAATAAATAAAAATAAAAATAAAAAAAATAAATAAATATATAAATAAATTTATTAAAAAATTATTGAGTAAAGAGATTAAAACGGATGAATTTGTAGTTGTTGTTGTTTTTGTTGTTATTGTTGCCGATGTTGTTATTGCTGTTATACTGGTTGTTGCTTTTGTTGATTTGTTTAATTGAATAAAATAGATCAACAAACAATCACATTTCCGTTACCATTGTTATTAATGCTTCTTTGTTCTTTAGTTTTTTTTTTTTAATTTTAATTTTTTTTATTTTTGTAAATATATTATTGTTTTAAAAAATTAAGACAAAAAGGGGAAAAAAACAACAAAATAGTAATAATAAAATAATTATATGAAAGTTTTTAATTGGAATTTATTTTAATAATAAATGAAAACAAGTTTAATCAATTTATAAAATAATATTTAATTAAAATAACGGTTATTACCTTGAAGCCAATGAAATTAATTAAAAAAACTTCCAATGAACACATAGACACATATATATAAACATATATATATATATATATATATATATATATATATATATATACATAATACATATATACATATATATACATATATATACATAAAAACCTGCACATCTAATTTACAAGGAGATCAATAGAGAATGAAATGTAACGAAATTAGAAAGAGAAAGACATATATGTTTATCACACATAATGGACACAGATATGTACAAATGTTAAATAAGTATAATCCCTGACAAATAATTTCACACATACATAAGCACATGCACACCAATGCATTTAGGTATGCATGCGCACATACATACCTACATACATACATACATATATATATATATATACATATACACAATTAGAGAGAATAAGAAGTATATATATTATACACATAGAGAAGTATTTTAGGATTTTCTTTTTTCTTTTTCCTTATTTTTTTTTTTTATATAATTAATTTATCAAATATTATATGTGTAATAGAAATGAACGAACAACATTGACAAAATATAGAAGAGATAGACGAACGAATGTACACACACATGAATGTAAACATTGGTGGTAGTATACAATCAACAAATTGAATATGCAGAGAGATATGTACAGTTAGCTATATAAATATTTAACTATATATTTCAGTACGTTATTATACATACATTCGTACGTGTACATATGCATTCATATACCCACACATGTATATCTATATTTATATATAGAAATTTTTGTATACATATATGTATGTACATATGTATGTGTATATAAATATATAAATGATTAGAGATATACGTACGTATTTATGCATTCATACATGCACATTTGTATATATATATATATATATATATATATACATATATATATATATATATACATTTACTTAAATGTGCAAAAGTAATATTAATGGCTAACATTTTTTTTTTTTTTTGAAAACTTTCTTCATTCTCATGAATTCTCGTGCCACAGATCCTATCTCTTAACAATAATAGAAGATTTCATGTTATAGTCATGAAATGAAGAATGTTGCTCTTAACAAGTATTTCTTCAAAAAGGAAACGCTCTGAAGTCCTTACTAAATAAATTTAAAAAAATAATGTTAAATGAAATTTAGTTTTTTTTCTCAAACTAAACTTTTTTTTTTTTTGTTTTGTTTAATTTCGGGTAAATCGATATGTACATGAAGCAAAATGCAAGCAAATACTTAAACAAAAGATGAATTTGTGAAATTTTTGTATGAAAATGTATGCGTACAGTGTACTAGTGCTCGTATTTACGTGTATATGTAATGCGATTTTGTTAAGATTGGTCTAAATAGATAATAGAACTTGGGAAGACCTTTTCCAGGATATCAGTTTAAATTTTACTTATGTACAATATCTTCGTTTTATCATCTTTCATAAGCGATTTCTATTCTAGATGGACAAGTAACGCTACGATGGACTGATGTGCTTATGTATAAAAAAGATTTTTTCTACTTCTTTTTGTTTTTTTTTTCTTATTTAATACCTACCACCATCAGAAAATGTAAAGGATTTACACTTTCAGGTGTTATTCATAAAAGTATTCATTGTTTTTACAATATCTCTATAGTCCCTCGCTAGGCATAGAAAACGAAAACAATTTTGTTATATCGTTTGACAGACGGGTTATATGAGTTAAACAAGTTCGTCCGTCCGTCCATTTTCCTACGTCTATTTTCCAGGATTTAAGACAAATATTTTTTCTTGCTTCGATTTTGCAGATTAGATTTTAGAATTTTCCTGCATAATTTATATCAAATATCTTTCCACTATTTGCCATCAGTGCATTCCCCTCGATTTCATTTTATAAAATACCGATTTTGATAGTCTTGCAATTCAAGCCATAAAATATTCCACTGATATGTATGTATATATATACGTTAGGTTTAAAAATATTTTATCAAAGTGATATTTCTCATCGAAACAACGGTCCACTTAAGCTTACAACTTAGTAACAAAGTAAACAGACCCGGAATCATTACATGCTTGAAAATTAATAGCTGCTTTAATAGATATTGAAAACAGTCCACGAACTTTAAAGTAAAATAATTCTTAAGGTTGGGAAATGATTTGAGAAAATTTGCATTTGCATTGCCTAAGTTTGTTTGAAAATATCATTTATTGCGATAGTTGCGCAATTGTATGCAGAAATATGTTTACTTGATCTATTCACTTAATCATCGCATTTCCTTTTGCATTTGCTTGTGCGTTTGTTTATTTCCCATCGATCAAATTTTATAACAGTCGGGAGTAGTCTATATTAGCTAAACACTTTACCATTCGGAAATCTCTGAAGAGCGAATATCGAAATGATTTCATTCGGTTTACTAACAACTATATATAGTGAAGAACATGAACCGATAAATATATAACATTTGCCTCAAGGTGGATATAGATTTTTTTTTTAAATTATTATTTTTTTCGCTAATCTGAAATTCTAATCTAAACTTTGATATAGACTTGAAAAAGCATAATAAAGGTTTGCAAAGAAATTCAAAAACCATGTAGGTTCTGCTTTTGCCAATTAAAGCACTGACAGATTCTCAATTGGTTCGTGTATATATGTTTGTTTGATATAGAGATCGTACGATATAAGTTTCTTTCCTGGAAAAGCTTTTAAGTAGAGAGTGGAAAAGTTTTATGTTCTCGTTGGGGAAAAAAGTCGATAGAGAACTTGTAATTGAAAGGGTCTGCTTCGGTTTTAGTTTTTTCTTTTTAACATAAAATTTTCTTAAATTTACAGAACTCAAAATAAATAATCAATTGCACGGTTTATCTAAAGAAACGTATTCACGTATTTTTGAATAAAATTAACGATAGAAATCTTCTTTCTTTTCTCCCTTTCGTGTCGCCATAAATTTGATTTGATCAACTGTTGGGGCATTAGTATTCATAAAACGAGATCGGCTCGAGAGTTTTCTCGAAAGTCATCATGAGATCAGTTGCCGTTGTTCTACTTCTTCAGTGGGACTATCATCAACTGAAGCAAATGCAAAAGAATCGAAAACTTTTACGAGGTAATAGGAAATGCGTTTACATGTTCCTTATTACCTTTCGTAGTATAGATCTGTCGATGCATTCGTCTTTCCGTTTGCTTTAGCTACGATTACCAACTGAGATAGTCATAAATTTTTCCCTATCGCTTTCTTGAGGTTGCATTAAAAACTTAGCGTAAAACGACGTGGGTGCCCGCTCATTATTATTGAATAACTGATCATTTTCCCTTCTTCATATTCAGTTGTAATCTTAAAATTATGGTTTTATTGAAAGTTTCAGTTAACAAATCATACGAATCTCTGATTAAGGATTAATTCACAACGACTAAAAAATCATATATAAATAAGAACGGAAATATGATTTTTACTACTATTGCCTATAAGATGCTGCCAAGTTGTGCACTAAGATATATAATAATTGGACTTGTTTTTGATAATTAAAATACGATACATGATCGGTATATTGAGGTTTGCGTTCTATTTTGCTGCCAATCATATTATTAAGTATTATTGAGTATTAATAGATTGTGCCCAAGGCGAACATAACTTTCAGTCTTTGCTAGATTACATCAATTTCCAAATTCCAAGTATAGATTTGAAATAAAATCATGTCTGGCAACTTGTAGGTTCGTATTTCAATTTTGACGATTTTAGGAATTTTTACGTAGTGAATGGACGAATGAATGGACACATCCATATAGCTAAACTGATTTAGAATTTTATGCTTATCAAAAATATACGGAATTTATAAGATCTGATATGTTTTTCAAAATATAAAACTTATGGAGGTAAAGAGTTTGAGTAGCAAGTTTTTCAGGTTTTATGTTTAGTAATGAAAATGAAATTTCAAAAGAGTTTTGAACTGCGTATACATTTAACATGGATGGTGGGCATTAAAAGATTCAGTCTAAGCCGCATGTTATCTCTCTTGCCTTGTTTCTATTATTTTTTATTTTTTATTTTTTGGTATTTATTTTTTCATTTCAAAATTACTTCGTAAAGGACAGAAAACCAAGCAAAGTTTATTTTATGTTAAAAAATTACGTAATTTTCTTTTAATTGAAATTTTTTTAAAATAGTTTTTTCGAAAGTTAAACAAAAAAAAAAAAACATTTTTAGGAAAAATTCAATTTAGCAATAAAATGTTTTTGTAATTCATTTAAAAAAACCAAATTGAAAAAAAAAAAAAAAATTTTATGAAAGACAAAAAACGTTCATATGTGTAAATGATATCAAATCAGAAAATCAGTTAAAAATTTTTTCGTTTTTCTTTGTTTGTTTATTTTACGGGTTTTTCGTTTTCCCATATCAAGGGAAGTTTGCTTGGTACTCTACCTGTAGCATACAGCCAGTGTTGCAAAGCTAATGAAGACACATTTGACGATAAGGGTTAATATGATGACCAGGGTTAATGTGCTGATCCTATTCTGATCTGATGTGCCTGTAATGTGGATGAGAAGAGATGGCGTACAGCGACACAAAATAGTTAGAATAGTTACATTTAGTAGAGAAACAGCTAGAGATATGTATATCTATATATATATTATAATATATATATATATATATATATATATATGTACGTGTGTAGTAGTATATTAGAGAAATTTTTTCTATTTGATGAAATGTTTCGCAGAGTTTCAAATGTAAGTTTTTATTTATTTTTTATTTTGTTTTTTTTTTGTTTTCATTTGGATTTCCTAACAATTCTTTAATACATGTACAGATACGCATATATATATGCATATGCCTGTATGTACATCATCTTTTATTTTCCAAGTATATCCATACACAGCTCTTGCTCAAAGATTACCATTGTCAAAAAAAAAGTACCTAAAACTTACGCATTCGTTTTCAAGTTTGAATATAATTAATTATGAAAAAAAAAAAAAAAAAAAAATGCAAACAACAACATAAATGTTTGTAACGCACGCCCTATAAAAATAGTGCGAAAATTTAACGTTAATTATTGAAAGACTTCTTCTTTTCGTTACTATATATTTTTATTTTGAATTCCAGTAGAAAACAAAATTGCGTTCAAAATATTTATTTCGTTGTTCTCTTGTCGATTGTAGAAGAACGATATACGAAAACACAACAATTGCTTTTAAATAAAATGCAAAATATATATAAAACAGCAAAAGAACTTTTTACAGCTTACCATATGGTGTCTCCTTCTTTTCCATTTTGATTGTATTTTCTGGTGTTGGCAGAGCTTCTGTTGGCAGTGGTGTAGTTAGTAATACAACTAAACTGCAATCGATGCCGCCCCAACCCATGTCACAGAAACAACGGTTGGTATTCGTGCAAACCTAAGAATGTGTAAATATTAAATATTAAATACAATCATACAATAATAATAAATAGAAGAAAAAGTGAAAACGAAATATTATTTAAAAATCAATAAAGCCACTCTCATATCGCATTCAAAAATATGATAAACATTTTGCAAACATTTCACTTTCATTTACAAAACATTAATAAAGCATAATAAAAAGAAAATTTTCGAAAAATATTTTTCCTTAATATTCGATCTTTTTTTTTTTTTTTTTTTTTTTTTTTTTTTTTTATTAAATGTAAATCATACTTTTTTTCATTTATATTAGGAAAATATTATGTTTTAACTAAAAAATTTTTATACTTACCCCTCGATCTGAACATTCTTGACCTTGGCTGTTAGTGGGACATTTAGTTTGGTCGATATGGGGAAATATACTAACGCATGTTTGATTCAAACATATTAAATTATCACCGCACGGTGTACCATCCTTAACGAGACCATGATCAGGAAACTCACTAGAACCGACTTGCCCGCTGGTCGCTCTAAATCAAACAAATAATAAAAGGTGTGAAAGGTACAAAAAAAAAAAAAACAAAAACAAAAGGCAAAAATACGTTTTTATCTACCAGTACAAGTTTAACACACACCACGAATTATATTTTGTCCTATATGTGAAGTGTTAGATTGAAAAAATATTATTAAAATATATTATTCTCCTGATTCATGATTATCAAATACACTCAGACAACTACTCTAAACACCTGATAGACAGCAAGATCCATTTTACGATATCTCTGTCTACTTTTGTGTAATGTATTATTGGATATTGAAAATTCTTATGAAAATCTTTTATTTTCTTAAGTTAATGGATATGTTAACGTAGAGCAGCTCAATTCTACAGATGATTACCCATCTTTAACTTGTTGTCTAAAAATTTAGATAGAAAACACAGTTCAACTCCGGAATAAAAACCCTTAAAGTTGATGGGTATTTAACATTCGAACTAAACAGTACAGAGTTTTCTTGCTTGTTTTTATTATTTTCTTATTTTGGTTTTTTTAAATGAATGTGAGAAAAATTTCGATGAGACGCGACCGTTTCTTAGAACCACTACTTCTATGCAAATATTCCTACAAAAAATAAACCTTCATCTTCCCAGAACTTCACAATTTTTAGTGTTTTATGCTGAAATTTGATTTTGATAAGTTAGCCCTACAAAGGCCGTTTCTTAGAACCGCTTTCTATATATAGATTCTTGTGGCAAGTAAGTCTTTATAACTTTTAATATTTTATGACGGAATTGTACCCTGAATTGTAGACGTAGTCCTGTACGATGTTTAATAATTAGTTCGTAAATATTTAGTCAGGTGTTTAGTACTAAATAATTTCCATTATTCTTTTAAATATGATTGTGAAATTTCGAAAATTGCATTTAAGAGGTTTTCTGGCTTTTTTTTCAGTTAAGGTTTGGATAGTCTTAACGCTGTAATATAATCTAGCTAATGATTGTGCTACATTACCTTCGTCACACTCTTTGTAATAATCAGATACAGATAATATAGATTACTCTAATCTCTTGATCAACGAAAGTTTCTAAGTCCATTTCTCTCTAAATGTCGATCTATTCATTCATGATGAGTTATTCTCATTATTTATGTAGAAAGCAGAAATTTTCTCTACATAAACTCACAGAATTTATTGGAAAAAATCGTTTAAAAAAGTAAATAAACATTTAGAGAAAAAAAGGGCAACTTAAGTATCATAACGGACGAAAGATGCTTGCGTTTTGTTCCGATGAAGGCTATCACTGTCTACAAATACTTCTAGACATAAGTACGTAAGAGAAATTGAAAATGCTTCAAATGAGGAACGTTCCGAATCCATATTGAGGTTATATCTAATCGATTGAAATCTTACGAAATCGATTAAAACTTTATGGAAAAAAAAACGAATAACTTTATGAATTGTATACGGTAGACAAAAAGGGATGAGCTGTATTTTGTTGTGTCTTTCTTTTTTATAAGTAGCACCATTTTTCAAAAATATCTTTGTCATAAGTTTTAATCCTTTTTTTTGGGGTGGTGGGGGGAGGGGTCTTAAGCTATATTCGATCAAGTCTTTTATTAAAAAAAACATGATAACATGATAAGAACAAACAAAGGAAGAAATTAAATTTTATTGTTCCGTCAAATGACTTAAACGTCTTATCGAAAGAGAAATTGAAAAAGGAACCTTGATCTAATGATAGATTATAGAGGATACGAACATATTCGCTCAACGCTTATCTAAGAGAATGCAGTTGCCGTAAAGCAAAATGTTGATTATCTGTCCAGCTATCTGTTCAGCTATCTGTCCGGCTATCTGTCCCACTATCTGTCCAGCTATCTGTCCGGCTATCTGTCCGGCTATATGTCCAGTTACCTGTCCGGCTATTTGTCCGGCTATCTATCCAACTATCTGTCCGGCTATCTGCCCAACTATCTGCCGGGCTATCTGTCCAGGTATTTGTCAGGCTTTTTATCAGGGTATCTATCAAGGCATCTGCTCAGTCCGGCTATCTGATACAAGATCGTTTTTAAGTTCGACAAAGTGACATGTTGTTTTGATGTTGTTTGTTTTTTTTTGTTAACCCATTAAGATCTAAAAAGCTCTATTTGAGTTTAGATCGGTTTGACTATAGTAAATTTCATCAGTGAAAACTTTAATGTTAACTAATAAAAGAATTATTATAACTATCACTTATAAAACAATTACTATGTGTGGTGGTTTAAAAATAAAAAGTTATTTTCATCTTTATATCGCATTTACTTGCATTCGTATTCAATGCTTTTAATTGATATAATTGTTCTTGAATACAACTGATCCACGCCTTCGGTAACTGGTTGTCGTTCACCTTCCTTGCATTGCAGCGTACCGCATTGAACATTTCTGTTAGTTGATTTATTTAAAGTTAAACAAAAGAGCAAAAAAAAAAAAAATAAATGAAATAAAAAAATTGTATAATTACTCTCTCTCAGCAGACAATGCTTATAAGTCAGCAAAAGCAAGTGAGCAACTATGGATACGATAACTTACTCTGGTTCACACTTGATATAATGGTCATTGGTATCACGGCCGCAATGGCCGTTAATTGAGCCTTTCGAATTAAATTGTTCGAAACATTGACGATCTGCAGCCGCACCGCCATAACCCCAGATGGCCTCACACTGTAAATTCAATGTTGGGCAATCGCCTTGAAAACAATAACCTATAGACGGACGAGGAATGAATAAGGAAGCAGGGAATAAATTAATCTCCATTCTTGCTTCTCATTCCTTTTTGCTTTTTCTTTTTTTTTTATTTTTCTTTTCTTTTTGATTATTAATGGTTTTGCGATATATTTTAAAAATAATTATTAAAAAGCTTTTTTTGTGTTTGGGTTTTGTTTCCTTTCGTTATGCGAATCTCGGACTTGATTGAATTTGTCATTTTGGGCTAAAGTGCACTTACCAGATATCCCCGCCTTTGTATGACCGCACGGTGAACCATTCTTTTTGAATACATCCATTGGACAATCGCCATGGTCACCGTCACAGTACTCGGGTAAATCGCATTCGTTGTGCGAATCACGACATATATGATCCTTGGGACGTAACTGGCAACAAATTGAAAATTGCAATAAAACGTTATTAATATAATTAAATTTATGCCGCAAGCTGAGTTGCCTAATTGAACGTACGCATATATATATATAAATATATATATATACATATTTATATATATATAAGTATTCTTTATTACTTACACGGCATTGTTCACAACAAGCGCCAGTGGCACATTGAGCCTCAGACTTTAATTTACATGTAATGCCATCGCAGCACGGATCCGTGGCGCACTCCTCGAAAGTGCCACAATCGCATTCTTCGTCTTCTTCCACAATTTTATTGCCACAATTGCGACGCATTTCGATCTGACGAAAAACCATTTAAACAAATACAGAGAAAATAAACAGAACAACTCATCAGTTCCGACTGATTATAGTGCACGCATTGATTGCCATAGCAGTGACCATACAACGAGACACGCACACAAACACACACACGTACATATAATGAATTACAAGCACATTCACTCAAACGAATACACTTACGAGTCGTAAGCGCAAAAGATATGAAAAGCGAGTTAGTGTGTGAGAGAGTGAGTAAGTGAGTGAGAGGGAGAGAGAGAGAGAGAGAGAGAGTCAGTGGATAAATATTAACAATAAAATAAAGCATCAATTAAATGGTTTGAAATTTTTACTGCTAAGTAAACAGAAAAGTTCTTCAAAGTGAATGTGAATGCGTTCGTGTGTGCTCATGTGTTCTTTTTTTTTTCTTTTAAAATATTAATTAAAGGAAGAGTGAAAATTTCAAAAATAATATTATTGAAAACTCGTATTGAAGCTCTTGCCCTCTCTTTCACTCTCTCTCTCTCTCTATCTCTCTCTCTCTCTCTATTTTACACACACACTCTCTTTTTCTTTCCCTCGGTCTCTCTGTAGGTTTATAACATACGTGAATTATCGTGCATTTCACAAAAGTATTTAACACCAACGAGATAGTTTAGCAAGAATTTTAGATTTATTATATATGTTTCTATTATTATCTATTTATTTATTTTTTCTTGCACTATATAGACACGTTTAAACGGTTACAGCTGCAAATGGCAACTGTTCTGTTGGCTTTTAGTGAAATAGTACCGCAGCGTATGCCCACCCAGTTCACCAGCTAGCTGGCCAGGCAGCGAGTGTAAGAGCCTGCTAAGCCCTAAGTGTGTAGTAGTGATGGCAACAACAAAAACTGCTGCAATAGCAGCAGCTAAAGCAGAAGACGTTGCTGATGATGGCGATGATGATGACGATGACGATGATGATGACGATGATGATAATAATGATAATGATGATGACGATGACGATGATGATGTAATCATAGTATGATTTTATTTTCGTTTTTTTCTTGCGTTCTCGTTTTCAATTTGAGAAGGGAAGCAATCCGTGCATACATGGAAAGCACTCTCAAGGCAACAAACAAATCTTCTTTTCTTACAAAAGGATTATTATGTGTGCTTGTGTACGTATGTATGCATATATGGATGTGCATGTACATGTAAGTTTCAATGTGTTTGTGCATAAGTTTAAGTGTATGTTGGATTAAAATGTGTCATAATTTTTATGTGAAAAGCCATCTATACTCACTACTCGCTGTTAACAGTGGTGCTCATATACAAGCTGTTGTTTTATATAAACGCACATACAACCATATCTATATGTAAATATATATATATATATAAATATATATATAAATATATATATATATATATATACTTTGGGCTTTGTGTTGAATATATTAAATAAAGCAGAGCCGAGAAGCACTTAAGTGGCAAGCAAAAGCATACAGGATTTAAACGAAATGACGCCTACACACACTCACGCAGATACACGTAGAAGCGCACGTATGTAACCATGTACGCACTTATATGTAGGCAACTAAATGATGATGGAAATGTTCAGATACCGTCATTCGGTATTGGTGAGCAAACACGTGCACATCACATTACAACAAAAAAACATATCACTCTTCGCCTTAAATTGACACGCGCGCAGGTGTTTAGATACGCTATAGTAACAAGGCTTATAGAACCTACGTTGTCCTACAGACTTGCATACATATATTTATTCATATGTCTTTATATTAATTTTTATGTATTTAGTTATTTATAAGTGTGGAGGTCATTCGTTGACTGCTTTGCGCCTTGAAAGCGTGCACAAATATTCATTTTTTTTTCTCGTTTTTTCCTTTCTTTAAAAGCATTGTTCACACAAGCGTACTTTTATGTACACATATACATGTACATATCTTAAATACGCACACACATAGGTACGGCCATAAGTAATAAACGTTTCTTCTCATTTTTTTTTTATTTTGTACTGCGTTGCAAAAAAAAAACAAACAAAAATTGAAATAAAAAAACAAAAGAAAAATTCAATTCAAATAAAATGAAATAAAAAACAATACAAACAAAAAAAAATATATACAATAACAATAACAATAATAAGCCTTTTGGCAAAGTTTTGCCTTCAAATTCTTTTTTCTAAGCATGAAATTCGCACCCAGCCCTCGTTTGCCTCTTTAGTCTTTTTCCGCTCGCTCTCATCTACATTATCTGTAGATTTATTAAAAACACAAAATCTTTTATAATAGTGTCAGTATAGCCCAGTGGCCTAGTGCCAAGTTTAAGTTCAAAATCCAATAGAAAAATGCTTTAAATCGTTAAAAGCACTACTCCACTCACACATTCTCTTCATTTTACATTCATACTTATATGCGTGTGCACTCGCACTTACCTCATTTGGTTTATTGAGTAAACACAACCCATGACCCGTACGCAAAGCATCTATGTAATCATCTTTACTGCATTCGGAAAATTTGTACGGCTGCACATTCTCCAGACCCACTATAGACTGGGCCATTATACAACCATGCCAATCACGGCAGTAACATTCCTGGCCTAGTGCACGAGATTAAAATCGAGAAACGAAAAAAATGGGGCGAAATGAAATGAAATTGAAATAAATCACTTTTACGTGCTTACACATAAATGCAAATGTATTGGCATATGCATGTGATCAAGTTAAATGAGTAGTAAATAAATATTTGCATATGTGCAACTACTCGAAACTTAACGGTGTGCCCGTTATATGCAGAATATATTATAATATACTTACGCCCATCGTCATGACCCATGCCAATATTATGACCAATCATATGAGCCATCGCTCCACCCAGTAAATGCGGTTCATAGACATTGATGTCTACGCTGATACCAACGGCGCGTGGGGTACAGACTGTGTCCGGCACAGCCATACCAGCCTCACCACCCACAAACGTTTCACCCCTAAAAGATATAGATGAGCACGAAATTACATTCACTTACTCTTTTGCGTATGTTAATCTATAACGTGTGATGATGATGATTATGTGACAGAAAGAAAAGGCGATTTAAAGCAACGAACTTATTAATAACATCCGTGAACAAAAAGCTTAATGCGATAAAGCTGATATTCGTCATAATAAAATATTACAGAAACACATCTTAAAAATACTTGTGGACGCAATGTTATTATTTATTTCATTCGAAAATATGGTTAACATTATATAAAGAGATCTGTGCCAGTATAACGAAAATATCTTTATTTTTTAATGATAGAAATCATAAGAAAGATAGACAAGCAATATTATATATTCTATGTTCATCTGATTCTTCCCTAGAGATAGTAGTTATCTTTGACAGATTGAGAGCAAAAAGAAAAAAAAAAAGGTAACCACGAATAACGTGCAAATAAATAACAGGTTTTTCCGTTTTGTTTTTTTTAATTAATCTTCAACTCATCATATACACTGATTTGTCACTCGATAAAAATATTAGCGAGGGTCAGCTAAAATTCGAATGAAACATTGGGGGTGAATCTTCTACGTCCGCTTTATCCGTACTAAACAACAAACTTATAAAGCCTATAAAAGAAATTAATGTACAAAGTGGTACAAATATATTTCTTCGGGCCAATTAAAACGTTGATGCGAAAATATTTTTCATTTACCAAATGGTCCATGCACACCCAATATAAGTGTGATTCCAAAGCATTCATTTGAAGACGTTTTTATTAAAGTTACGTAAGTAAGGCGCGAATACAACATTTTTCCTTGTTCTTATATTAAGGTGAATGATCATTAGAAGTTTTTACAAGTCATTAATTTGGCATAAAAGATTAGTTTCCCGAGTGTTGGAAGGTAGCTAAATATGAAAGAAGTTAAGTTTTACAATTTTTGACAAAATAGAATTTTTTTTACTTCTTACTTAAATGATAGAGAAATTAGCTATCATACGACGCAATTCATTTAATTTGCTTTAGTCGAATTCTATACCAAAAAAAAAAAGTATACGACAGTTTTACGACTAGAAAAACTTTGTTGAAATTCTTTTCTTTTTTTTTTTTTTTTTTTTTTTAAAGGCACAGGCACATGCCTTATGTTATAGTGTCTTAATGTTAATTTAATATTTTTAATAATTGAACTGTCCGTCTCTAAAATTGAGTTTTCCTTCATGTAATATGGCTACAATGGCTTTGGCATTGGTGTTTACATATCGTTCATGTAGGGTAATTCCAGTTAAAATGTGTTCTAATGCTTTTCATATGAATTAACATTTAGTCCAATTGCATATAGGGCAATGAATATTTATAATATATTATAATAGGTACGAAACGCGAATCTATCATGTATTTAGAATTAGAAGAGAATAGAAAGAAGCGAAAGAAGAGAAGAAGATTCTACGGATTATATTGTATGAACTAAAAAAAACCGCGAAACAGAAGTAATCATTGATGGGATTCCTAATATAAACCAAATGTTGGTACAAATTAGAAGACCGTACAGATAATACTTTTCAATTATACTGTTACTACTACTACAATAAACATATATGTATATGAGTGAAGAAGGTGTAAGAGGTAGAACAAATTTGTAGAAAAGATTTCTCAATTTAGAATTAAACTAGGAAAAGAGAAGCAAGTATATATATAATATATATATAATTACGATAAATATGGCGAATGAAAAAAGTTAATAGATAATATTTTTCAATTGAAAAAAATCTGTGATAGAAGAAAGTGATAGAAGCATGAAGACGATAGTTAAAAAAGAAGTTAGGAGAGAGGGCTAGGATTAGTATTCGTTAAGATTGAACAAAAATAAAGAGTTAACACGGGTAACTGGCGACAAATGCTCATATAAGACGACAGCTTTTGTATAAATGCAACTTCAGTGAAAATTAAAAGAATGCAAAAATTATAAAAGATTTGAAAGGGCAAGAAATGCCCTCGTAGACGAAAAGATTACTTTTCCGCTAAGTTTATGACTTAAATAATTGATAGTATAACATACATGTAAAATTTTCTAATTCATTTCATGTACGAGTGGTCGCGTTGCTCAGTCGCGTTCTTACTTATAAATAAAAATTTAGTACCAGGATTTATAAGGCTAAGTAGCCGAGATATTATATACATATGTATTGAGTTAATATCAAATAATAATAATTTAATAAAATATGAATCACAATACTTTAATTAAGTGTGATGGCTGTATGATCCCAAGATCCTACCAATAATAATAGGTGCTATTCGTTCTAAATAATTTGTTTGTAAATAATTTTTCTCAATCTATGTCTTTAGATAAAAAAAAAAAAAATTTTTTTTAGAATTGGTCTGCGAAATCAATTGTGGTTGCAAGGAGTAAAGTCCGTGCTATATCCAACTAAACACTTTAAATTTCTGCCAAGTTAATAAATGTACGGATCATCTGATTTTGTCATAAGAAAAAACGATCCTTTCTTAATTGATCTATTCTAGATGTCTTACACACCTTAATACTAGATAGTGGAGAGAGAATTCATTTGCATTCCACGATATACGATTCTCTACCAATCGCATTGAACACAAAATGTTATTTTATGTGTGGCGTCAATATTTTGCAACTGTTTGTGCAGCTTCATCCATTTTATGAATCGCCGTAATTTTCCCAAATTTTTGTCGTCCTGTGATCCACTTTTCATAACTTTTTTCTCAAAATCTTCGTTTCAGTGGCGATTCGCAAATCAAAACTCTATCCACTAAATTTTTCAATATTAATTCATATCCAATATCGAAACACTTCTTCTTCTTTTTTTTTTATACGATCTACTGTTTAAAACTTGGATCGGTTTGCCCTTTCCGATATTAAGTGCACTCAAATATCTTGAGTTATTCTAAGTAAATATCGGCCAATTGCTTTGGAATGGAAATAAGTTCTTTTCTTCGTTGCACATTTAAGGAATTATTTGGGGTATCATCCCTATGAGAATAACGATATGTATGCAAATAAACACAAAGAAAAAGAAGAAGTAAAGTAAAGAATCATATAAGCAAAACAGAAAACTCGTGAAAATTGCTTTTAATTGATTGAAACATAAACAATTAAAAATAAAAAATAAAATGGAAACATTAATGTGTGGAGTCCACAAATAAAATGTGTAAAATTTGAGATTCTCCATACGACAGTAGCTGATGCAATAAAAAATAAATCAGTGGCACTTTATGTAGCAAACTTTAATGATAATTTAAAAAAAATAAATAAAAAATTAGAATAAACATGTGAAACACATATTTAACATTAAATCAATTTTTTTATTTCCATATCAATTTGAATTTTGCTTCTTCCCTTTGTATAGATGTTCTCTTACCATATTAGGTAATTCTCTTAATGTTTCTCTTATAAACTTTTAGTATTCTTCCAGTTTTTTCAAGAGATTTTTCATAACGATTAATGTTCCAAACGAGATGGCTGTATTCCATATTTTCGTCGTTGTAAAGCCGTTTGGACTTATTAAAGAAATAAACTATTTTCGTAGTTCTCTGCAATTCTTTAACTCTACTTCTAGTAAATGAAGTTTCCGGTTTAATTACTGACAAACGGCAAACGTACCGAACCCTCACCTCTGCGTGGTCCCACTAGGCAATGCGACTGTGGCTGGGATCTTGCTGGCCATGCAGGTTCGATTATATTGGTCTATTCGTTCTGCGGCACAGTGAGATCGTCCGAAACAGTTATGGGCTAACAAGAGTTAAGGTTAACTAACTATCAATGCCTGGCGAGGTGATGATGATATGAAAAAGGAAAGTCTCTTCTCTAGGTTCTTTGCTGCAAAGGAATTATATACATATCTACTTTTTTTCGGTGTATGATTCATAGAAACAGTATCGAATAGGGAAGAATGACTGGTAATGGACTGTGTCGATTATATAATAATCCAAGAGATAAGATGGTAGGAAGGACTTTTCGAGATATATAGCATATGAAAAGGTTCAACCAAATCCGCGTGAATCAGATTGCTCAAAGAAAGATTGCTTCTTGTAAGTTTTGCTTGCACAATACACTGCTTGAATAATGCTCTCTTGCCTGATCGTGGGTACGATCTCCTCGTGGAGTATCGCGATGGTTGTGGAAGTAACTGAATGGTCAGCCTCTGATCAGAGGGAGACTCTGGACTATAACCAGTAAGTGTTTATTTTACTACCTCGAGTATTGTGAAGCCCCTCTTGTGGGGATTGTTTTGCTAGATGAATTTTCTACAAAAAATTTTCTACTGCAATTTCATCACAAATATAACAAGACTTTCATTATCAACGCAAAACCAATTGTAAATACTTAGCTACTTAACGGTGGAAAAAAATCATTATTAATGTTATCGTTTAAATTATAATCACAATTTCGCAATCAACTAAATGAATTTTTACCTGCAGTAAGGCCAAGTCAACGGCCCACGTAAAACACACGTATGTTTTCCGCTGCATTTTTAAAAATTACTCGTTTTTTAAGCTCGCAAAACATAAGACATCTTTTTATTTTTTAATTCGGTATATTAGTTAGGCATGCAAATTAATTTAAATTAAGTTTTTGTTTCTTTTTAGAGATTTTATTAAGTTACGATAAATTATTTTTAGATAAACTTATTTATTACAATTAATGAAAGATTTAAAAGAAGAAGAGAAAAAGACATCAGAACAGTGAAAATTTCATGCTTAAAAATGCATGGCATTTACGAAAATCGGACACGAATCTTTGCAATCACCTATTTACCCTTACCCTCGTACCTTCGATTAAATATAAACTGCATTATCAACCAGTCACTAAGAGGGGGCAACTTATACTTATTTAGGTATCACTTAGCGTTGATTTTAATTTTTGTTTTTTTTTTCTTTTTTAAACAGAGAAATTATTTAAATTAGTTTGTTTTTGTACAATTTGTGTTTGCTTGAGGTAAATAAACCTTCTGTCCCTCTAGCAAAAAAAAAAAAAAAAAAAAAAAAAAAAATGGGGAAATTTACTTTTAACGTATTAGATTATAATGGCCACCTTTTCAATGCGAAAGTGATTGTGTGTGCAAAAATGTGTACGACCTTGTTTGGCAAGCTTTGCGTATATTGATTTTTTTAACCATAAGTTTTTTATATAACAGAAAACAGAAAACAGAAAATTTTTGTTTCGAAACCTTAATGCTCTGTGCAATACCAAAAACATACACACACACACACACACATAAGTATGGCTATGTGTGCAAGTAGATACGATGATTTCCATTGAAATCAGAGAAGCTAGCAAGAGAGCAAATAAGCGAAAGAACGAATATGCAAGTGAGCGGATAAAGTTGAAAAAACAAATAATTTTCATGGCTTACGAGTTAATTTTATGTTGAGCGGTGAGCTGAAATGATTTTTTTTCCCGTTTTGCGGCAGTAGGAGTATATACGATATGTACTTGTATTGATGATTTGTGTTAATTGTTTATATTGCTGGGAATGTTTTTTTTTTCTTTTTTTTTGTTTTTTTGTGGCAATACACCATTTGTATATTTTTATTTTACTTTCTGTTTTTTTTTTGTTTTTTTTTTTATAATTCAGAGAAATGCGGGCAAATGAAAATCTCGGAATAAATGAAATAAGTTTTTTATAAATATTTATTATTATAGAGTTTGCGTGTATTAAAATACTCTGCACAGTATAACGCGTAGAATTGTGGAGTATTGTTTACCTTCGTTTAAATACATATCACAATATATACATGTACGCGTGTTCATGCCACAGATCTCTGAGATCAGAGTGGATATTATAATGCGTATATAGATTATAAACTGAAATCATTGTTTCGATTTAAATGTAAATACGAACTTATTATGCACATATCAGAGTGATTTAAGTTAACTTTTTTCAAGTGTTGTAATATTTGGAGTTACGCTTCATTGGGTCGATCAAAACTTCAAAGCTTCAGAACTAAAATATCAAACTTAAATCATGAAGTGCTGCTTTTTTTTTTATTCTAGACCACAAGTAATTTTAATTTCAAAATCAATTTAATCGATTTGTAATGAAATTTAAGACGGGAAATCAATTTTACAACATAAAAAACACTTTTTATGAAAATTTGTTTATAATAGAGTAATCAAAATCGAGAAGAGGTTATTAAATATGTACATAGATATTAACAAAAAAAAAAAGATAAAAATAATTTTTGAAAAATATTACAAATGGACAACACTGTAGTTATTCTCGCGAGGCATATTTAAATGACTCTATGACTCAGGATCTGCATAGCCATAGCCAGAGAACTATTTTTTTCTATTTATTTGTTCTGCGAATTAGTGGTTAACCGAAAGAAATCTTACGATTAAATTTAACGAATCAATTGGTTCACAAGCGAGTATTTCATCGATTTGTAAAAACTGAAAAATCTAGATACTTGTTCATCGATTTAAGGATTTTATCCGACTACAGTTTACATTTCAATTCCTACACTGAGATCTCTTTAAAAAAAAGAAAACTTAGATTAGCACTAGGCTTTATTAAAAGATAAACCAAAGAGCTCAACTATTCATACGTTACAAAAAGTCAATACAAGAGCTTGGTAAGTCTAACACTTAAAAATGCCTCCATTTCGTAATCTCCTTTCTATAGATTCGTAGAGATATGTAGATTCAGTAGATTTTATTTTAAAAACAAATCCTACTGCTTGCTCCTAGGAGTTTAGTTTGGGATCCGCTTGTCCCTTTGCCTCCATATGAAAATAAAATGATTTTATTATCTCTATTATCATTAGACAAACGTCCTTATTGTTATTGTTGTTTCCTTCTTAAGTAAATTGATAAATACTGCTATAGACTCGTCGAATCTAGTTGGGTGAAATAAATATCAAAGTTCCTAAATTTAAATTTTTTAGATAACTTATCCAATTAGCTCAATTAGATATATCTATGAGCTCTTTCAGCCGTTTAGGGCCCTTTGCATATGAAAATAAATAAACAAACCGTACACTCTTTCATCTCTTTTTATAATGTAATTATCATAAGATGTAACACAGCATTAAATAATTTTTTTCTTTTTCTAATTTTAATATAATTTTATTTTCGAAATGTAATGAAATTTGAAATAATATTAATAAAATGAAAAATCAAAAAAAAAAAATACATTTTGATGGAGACAGTCAATTGAGCAACCCCACTTTCAGATAATTCGAAATCTGAAACTGTTAGATGTGAATTTTTTTTTCTTTTATCTATTCATAGATTTGAAGAAATTGGGGGATGATAAGATAATTTGTATCGAATAAAAACTCATAGATAAGAACATGAATCAAATTTCAACTTAAATAAAAAATATAAAAAAATGACCCTCGCGCTTAAAGGGTGAAGTTCGCATTATAATCGTAACTCTAGAAATATATTATCTTTCGTTTATACTTTTGCATAATTTCCAACAATTTCGATGGTCTCTTCCCTTGACGAATAATTGTCCCGTTTAGATGAGTTGAGAAGTGAAAAAGAAAATTTCTTTATTTGTATTTAAATCAATGCAATTAAATCATATAAATATTATTATTATTATATTAGCTCGAATATTTGCTACATTTATTATACGTTAATCTTTACATTCTTTATAAAAATAATTTCTCTTTAGTGCTGTGTTTAATGTCCTTCCAGTCATTTTATTACATAATTAATGTTTCTTTCAAGGTCTTCTTCGGTCCTCTTAACAATAAAAAAAAAAAAAAAAATACGATAAAATGTTGCAATTGCGAAGGATATAAAAAAGTTTATGGTCATGTGTGCGTGTTGGTCTTATATAATTTATTATACCGTATGTGTATAATTTATTTAATTCAGTTTTTATACACCATTGAGCGAATTAATTCGGTATTTGTCAATCTCCATTTGTGGTTCAACGCCGTGGTAAGTAGCCCTCTCTCTCTAGCAAGTTTTTATAATATTAAAAAAAAAGGACAAAGAATTAAAGTGTGCAAAATAGTATATTTTAAGGAATTTTTTTTGTTTCTTGTTCTGAAAACGATGGTAGTGGCAATTGAGTTGAATTTATTTGCGCGAGATTTCTTTAATGGGAAAAATTCTTCATTTGTACTATTTTTTTTCATTTTTTTTTTTTATTATTATTTCGTATCAATTTTAATGCCCATCAGTAAATTAAGATTAGTTCTCCATAATTATATATCCTACACCACTTATGTCGCAGGATATATCAAGTTAATGTGAATGTGTGTAACACCTAGAAGGGCTTGATGTATGGCAATAAAGTCTAATTTTTAGTACTTTACGATGAAAATGGATAAGGATTAATAAGATCTTTGACAAGCAAATTCATTTTGCTAAAATTTCAAGCACGTAAGTTCACGTCTTGAGTTTCTTTCTATATATAGAGACTGCTATGGTATGGAAAGGTATGCCTCTTGCCCCTTGAAAACATGGTATTTCGTCACGGAAATAAAAGAATGAATTTTAACTGGCTGAGTAATGTAGAGTACTTAATTAACGTTCTTGCTTTACTATAATGTGTCAGCTTGTTTTGATTACTACTATTCATGCATCGGAGTACGTTTGTGTTATAGCCTTTCTTACTAACTGACTCGTCGGTTACTATGTTTGTTCTTGTGGATTTAGCTTTTCGGAATTATTTTGAAAGAGTTTTTTTTTTTTTTTTAAGATTTAATTTACTTTAGTGTGTATGAGGCAAAAACGTTTAGTGAAGAGGGTACAATTAATCATATAAGCTTAAGTAAGGGGTCGTCTAGTAAACTGGTAAATGTATACTTCTCTGCCTTTATGGAAATTTAATTTGTTTTTTACATTATAAGCTTTTTGTGAGAAAATGACTTTTTTCCTTTAAATTTTATTTTGCTTAGTATATTTCTAGGCTTGAATATACAGGTATAGACCCTGCTTTCGTGATTATTATTATTATTTATGCTCACAAAGTCGTCAAAAGATTTTTGTAACGCGAATGTACATAAATACATGCATGAAAATGTACATATATAAGCCTTTAGAGTTGTATACGGCTCTTTCTATAGTTGAATGTGACTCTGAGGGACACTTTATTTATAAATTGAAGTTTTTATATCCTTAATATATGTTTTGTGTGATATAGTCTACATATCATATATTATGCATTTAATTTTTTCATTTTGTATTATATATTATATATTGTGTACTATACATTATATGTTACATATTACATATTTTATATATTATATATTATATATTATATATTATATATTATATATTATATATTATATATTATATATTATATATTATATATTATATATTATATGTTATAT
>KK351063.1:784867-815380 GCA_000671755.1 Glossina brevipalpis | reverse complement strand
ATATTATATATTATATATTATATATTATATATTATATATCTTATATTATATATCATATGTTATATATTAAATGTTATATATTACATATTACATATTACACTTTACACTGTCGTACCGTATGTAATGCCTGCAAATAAAGTGACTAAAGGAATAGCATATATACTAGTATGAAAAACAAAGTTGAATGTTTATTTATTTTTGGCTCTGGAGCTTGTTCTGCTACCGCATGAAAATGTTAAGGTAAAAATTAAAAGAAAAAGAAACAAAAAGAAAAAAGAAATCAACAAAATCATCAGTACATAAGCAAGGTCAAAGTTTACCCGCATACTCGCATATAAAATACACAAAACATACATAAAAAGCTATATATAGCATTTGCAAAAAGGAGAGAGGGAGGGAGAGAGTAAGAAGAAGTAAAGTAGAAAATTGTTGTTACCATAATTGGCTACTTTGGTTTGCTTTAAAGAATTCTTTTAGAAAAGGTTATAATTTGGACGTGTAAAAGAACTCGTATGCTGGGTGAAAACCGTAAGGAAATATGTATAAAATAAATGTTAGAGAGTTTTACTTGTAAAGTTTATATGCTCTGTTAATGTTTATTGTGGTAATTATATGGATCAGTAAATTTGTAACCAACAATATCATCACATTAGCAGAAGCACAATTTCAGGTTAGTTAATTTCATGGACGAAAAAAATCGGTTGATTTAAGAAATCTGTTTACTTCTATAATATATTGTGAAGATTGAGATCGCGCCTAGTTACAATCTTCTAAATAAATTTTGTCTCATTTCAGGACAAATCATATCAAATTAATTCTAAAGACAAATTCGCAACATAAGGAAAAATGAAGTTGAGGCGATTGAAAGAAGCTACTTGGAAACGTTTGTCAGTTTTCTTTGCTGCAGAAAAACAGCTTCTCCACTATATTATATCTGGCGCACATAAATCGTTATTTGGGGGATTTTAAGAATTTTTTGCAAGCTATTGCATAAAAAAAAAGAAATTTTATTCGGTTGGATTCGCGCCGTTAGTCATGTCAATTTGAGGGAGCTTTTTAGATAATTATAGAAATTAAGAATTGTACCCAAACGTCCTATGATATTTATATACGGATATTTGGTACAAGTAAGAGAAATATTGGTCTGATTAATTGATGAATTAATTTTTTGAAATTGAAATTGAGATCTCATTAATAAAAATTCTTGTTCTTCCACTAAAAGATCAAAATTGAAACCTCTTCAAATTTGAAATCATAATTTTATTTTATTAATTGTATAGACGTCTCCATAGGTAGGATAAGCCGATTATCGGACCCGGCTTGAATTTTAAGTTCAAAACAAATAAACAAAGACACAAAGGGAAGCAATAATAGATATAGGTTGATCCCACAACTCCTGCTCATATATATATATTTTATCGCGACTATGAATATTTCCTTGCGTTACGAGCATTTGGAAAATCAAACGTACTTTTTTTGTGATGAATAATTTGAATAAGTTACGAACAAAGATTAATTTACATAGCTTGAGCTATGAGTGCGCTTGCGTGCAGGAATCGAACAATTTTATTTACACTTTCATGTGTAAAACTAAATTAGTCAATAGTGTCTACAATATTCAACGATCCAATCTTTTTTACGAAAAGCAATGAAATGAAATAAATATAAACTTTTTAAGTAATGTTTCAGTGCCCTCCTTACAGCTGAACAAAAAGCCGTCATTACGAGATTGATTTTTAGATTTTAAGCGAATGAATCTAAGTCTCATCGATAGTTATAAATTATTGAATAAATCATTTCCTTCGGTACAATACTCGCCAAAAATCGTTATTTTTTATAGGTTTTAACGCAGATCTGAGTATTATAATATATAATATAATATATAATTCATATATTAATTATTTCGGAGCTTGCAAGCACTTATACAAGTTATAAATGCCATGTTCAAGCCAAATTTATATTATTTTCTTTGAAAGGTTTGGGATGGGATTTTGCTTTACCTCTTCTTCTGTATAAAAATAGACTGAAAGTTTTCTTGAAAGAAAACTTGAAATGTCAGAAATAAGGTCCTTATTTAATCTAATAAAGGGTTTATGTTTGTGCATCTGCTTATTTGTATTTTAATATTCCCTTTAAGATGTCTCAAGACATTTCGTTCTTTTGAAGCTAGTAAATTTTTGTTTATGTATATTATTAATTAATTTTTGTTCATATTCGGTTTATGATATCTTCATGATCGATCGAAATTATAGAAAAATTTCATTACGTTTCTGTTAAGTTAGAATTCTTCGCAATGTTTTTCTTTGTTTATTTAAACAAATATTTAAATTTAAATTTATAATGAATTATAATTCGTTAACGACGCTAAAACGTATATCATATTTTCGGACAAGAAAACATATCAAAATGAAAATTATATCTTTAATTTTATTAAATTCTAGAGACACAGAATCTAATGCTGTCTCTAACAGCCTTTGTTTTAATCAATATTTTGTTATTTTTTTGGGAGTTGAACCAACCATAGGAGAAATTTATCTGGACGTAAAGGATAAAAAACAATTTTTCTTCATTCAATTTTAGACGTTTAGAATTAATTTTGTACTAGAGATTTGTCACGTACTCGTAATACGCGTAATGTAGAATTCTAGATAAATTCCAGCGAGTTCTGCTATTATTATTATCATTAACACTTCGTACTTTAAATATTTTTATGTATTAAAGAAACTTAATAATTTGTATTTTATTTTTATTATTATTTTTTTTTTTTTTATGTTTTTCCTATACATTCCACCCTTTACTAGGAAATTTAGCTGTTTGTTATTTATGTAGTTTTTGCTTTTGCTTTTTTTTCGCTTTTTTGCTTTCTTTTCGTTACTTTTTTTTTTGCCAAAAGTTGTTTTCAAATTTTGTTTTATTTATCGTATAAATTTAATGCAAAAATATATTTATTGCCTAATATTGACCATATGCCACTTAATACATCCACTTTGAAGCATTTTGCTAAAACACTTTTCCAGCCTCATTCTCGATGACCATGATTTTTACTAAACATTTCATGTTTTACAAATTTGTCCACAAGGATGCTTTAGTATTTGCAAAAGTTCGTTAACGGCTGCCATATGAGGAGCAATCTTTTTAATGGCTGATGAGAGGGCTCTTTTTGGTTTAATATAAGCTATATGAGTTGGTTTATTATTTGCTAAAAGCATTAGAAAAGCATAGTAACAGCCGTATTTTGTTAGGTCGCTTTTTATTACAACACTACACCACATATGAAGATAATAACCAGCAGGATTTATAGGCATTAAGTTGTTAACTAAAAGTGCAACTATGAGTCGGCCGTAAATCATGGACAAAAGCTTTACTATCACCACATATACATTAATATATATATATATATATATATATATAATAGGATTAAAATACGAAAGATATATTAACGTTGTAAATAAAGAAATTGAAGCAGCACATGTATCTGCTGTTTTGTTTATATATCTATGTTATGTACATATAAGACGTTTATTTTGGAACTTAAATAAATCCGTTTTCAAAAAAAAAAAAAAAAAAAAAAACTTATTTTGATGTTTTCATTTTGAACTACTCGGTTTATCAAAATTAGTGTTCGTGTAATAGGTAGAGAAAAAATGTCGAAGCATTTATGCTGATCTTTATGATGAAAATATCATCAAAATCAGTAGTCATTTGCTGCAGTTCGCTTGTTTTCATTTTGGAAATTTCAATATTAAATTTTGTTCAGAGATGTACAGTTATCAGATTTTTATCGTTTTTTAATTAATTAAATCAGAGTTCAAGCTGAAATAATCTCTTAAGCTAACAGATGGAATAATAAACGATTTTGTTTTTTTTACAAATCTGGTCTCAGGTATAATCAATCAACTAAGGAGAGACTTTTAATTTTATATATTTATTTTTTAAGGTTCTAGAAAAAAGACTTGATCTTGATAATGTTTATTTTTTTACGCCTTAAAATGAAAAACTGAGACTTAAGCACCTCAAAACCGTGCATAAAATAAATTGCGGTCGTATTCGTTCAAATTGATTTTTAGATTGGATTTTTAAATAGCCCTGGGAAATTGTCGTATGCAACTTTATATCAATATGTTCAAGCATTGTAAATAATTCCCGCTTGGGAAGTGAGTTTGGGCAATCATTTTCAGAATTAATCTGTGGCTAAGTAGAGCCGTTCCGCAGCACATAACCGATCAACAGATCAAGAGACGGACTTAGTTCAGTGAATTTAAAATCTTATCCTGTCCAAAAGGTTTCTCCTATGCATGTTTTTTAGTTTTATAATTAGCGGTCATCCCTGCTTTACACATCCACAATCGTGAATATGTAATCATTACTTTTTTGTCGTTTCTTCTAAATTCTTTTTTTCTTTTGAATCGCATAAATCCGAAATTGTGTAAAATTAAGAAAAGATATACATATTTTGCTTACGGTACGGAGGTGAAATAAAGTTTAAAAAAGTTTTATATAGATCGATAAATAGATATGCATACACATTATTATATAGTCTAAAAAATATTAAGCCTATTATATTACAGGTAGCCTGTGTACTAGTTCACTAAACATGAATATGAGTCGAGTGAATGAAATGAGTACAAATTATAGGTATTCACCTCTAAATATATATATATTAGAACGTCAAATAAAAACTATTTTATTTAAAAAAAAAAAAAAAAAAAAAACAAATGTGCTTAAGTAAGTTTTAGTAAAATAGAAGAACACGCTGTTCTTACAGTTATTAACTTATATACTTACGTTAATAGTTGCGTGGTATCACGTTCAATTTGAAAAAGGTTTCTCGCTGTGTAATCATTGAAATTTGATATGGCTTTACTAATATCCTTGGTGCCATCAATGATGGCCTGATTTTTACCCCAAGTCTCAATATACACTACAGCCACTCGTGTGTTCATGGTGCGAAAATACTAAAGAAAAGGTAAGAGAAAGAAAGAAAGAAAGAAATCAAACAGAAAGGAAAACCGAGACATGAGGTGAATCGTAGTTAAAAACAATTTTTAATTAATTTCTTAAACAATTTGAAATTGAATTTACAATGCATAGGTAAACAAAGCAATATATTTGAGCAAGCATGTACGATATATATGAATGAATATATGTTCGCTTATATGTGTTCTCTTATACATATATACATATAAATATGTATAAATATGTATATACATATAGAAACATATATATGCAATAATGAAGTTGCAAAAGCAATAATATCTCTTTCAGGTGATGAAAATGAGTTTTGACACGAACATGCATGATTTATTTGTTGGTTGGCTGGATGGTTGATCGGTCGGTTGGGTAAACAAAAACCACAAAAGCATGAATGCAACAATACATAACAATTCAGAATATGAGTGTGAATGGTTGTGACTGCTGTTTTGTCTTAGGTAGGGGGTCGTAAAAAATGAAACGTACTGTAGTAGACAATGTAATAAAAACAAAAAACCACTGACTGACTACATTGCACATTTAAAAGACTAAACGAAGAATGATAGTGAGAGTAAGACAAAGAAGGTTATAGATATATAAAATGGAAGGATATAAAGAGAGATAGAGTTTTCTTAATAGTCTCTGGAGTCTGGGTAACCAATAAAATTGCATTTTAACTTAAATGACTTGAAGTGTAGTCTTAAACTAATGGCAAAATGAATGGATACAATGATCATCATAGTCATTATCGTAGAGCCGGTTATAGAGCGAAGGGGAATTTCCCAAAGCAAAGATGTTATAAATAATAGGGATTTGTCAGGCGGAAACGGAAAAACTGTAAACACAAGTTTTGTTGAAGATTTTCATACACTGCCATGGTAAATAAAATGCATTTCAATTTACGTTTTGTTTTGCTTACATGTACACGTCGTATATGTGAATTAAGAGATGAGTACAGATTTCGAATAAAAGAAGAATAATGCTGCTCCTTCTCTTGTTATTGCTGCAGTATATACAAAAATGTACATAGACACGCATATGAACACAAATGCGCGCATACATGTGCACACACACACACACACACTCACACACATCCACATACACACAGATACATACATTGAGTAGATTTATCATTTTTAAAGAAACTTTTGTTTTACGTGCACACACATTGTCATCTATACATTCATCCGCTTGTCTTTCTGCCTAACTATCTGCTTACGTCTACGTAACACTTGCAGAATTGTGTGAGTTTATTTTTTTGTCTTTTTAAATACCTCTGTCTGGCCAACAGTACAGCAAGTGATTTAGTTGTTTCAATTGTTTCAATGAATACGAGTGCATCTGTACATGCGTCTGAACATAAACAACATTCAGCTATTGTTGTATTTATTATGTTATTGTTTTCTTTTGGAGCATTATCTCATCGACATTAGAAAATTTCTGACATGTACATATATGTGTGTATGCGTTAGCGTGCACCTGTTTTTCTTCTTCTTCTTCTTCTTTTTTTCTTCTATTCATTCATATCCTTTTGCATATTGAAAGACATACACATACATGTAAGTCCATCTACAGTCATTGGTTGAAAGAAGAGTTTTCATGTCATATTAAATGCATACGTTTTCGAAAAATTTTCACAAAATGTTCAAAAAACGTATATTATATATGAGTATTATTTTCAATGTGTTCCCTCAAATTCTCTCCCCGCACACCAATCGACAAAATTCTTACAAATATCTAGAATATGAATTTTAATCAAAACTGTGTATAAACTTGAATACAGTTCTCTCTCTAAAAGGCAAAAAAAAAAAAAAGAAAAAAAACTTATGTACTTAATGCTGAAAAGTATTCCTGAGCACACAATTACTTGTACAAGCAAAGCGTTAGTAAGATTATTTTTGTTGATTTAACTCGCTAAAGGGAAGTTGAAAATGGTTTCCTTTTCTGTTTCAAAAAGTAAATAAATATTTTCGCATTATTTTTTTTTTTCTTTGCTTTTTTTCTTTTCATTTCTCTTATACCAAAATACTTGCAATAAAGGTACAATTGTAAATGTCATGAAAGTATTTTGGGTTTTTGTATTTTGTGTGTGTGATACAAACAGTACACACAATAATTATTTGTGTAATTCGTTCGTGAATTACAATCTTAACGGATACAATAGAAGTATTTTAAAGGACATTCTAATCAAAATTACTGTTGCATTGTGTTCATCGGGTTAAGAAAGTTAGATGAAAGAAGCATTAAAAAGCATTAATTAATAGTTAAAAGATCTTAACGATTATTACGATGCAAAAGTGCTTTGTTCGCAATGAAGTTATTTGAAAAAATTGAAACATTTGTTAAAGAATAAAGTTTTTCAGTTTACTTATAATACATTAGTATAAACTATGTGGCGGGCTTAATAGCCTACGTATTAAAACAAACTGAAGAGCGGTGCTGAAAAAAGATGAGAAAATATTGCATAAAATGAGTTAAATACGTGATAAATGACATGCATCATATAAAACATACGTAATCAACCTATTTCGTTTGTAGTATTGTTATCAACAGAGTCAACAGACTCGTTACCAATCAAAAATTTCAACAGATGTTATTCGCAGCTATTCCTCTTGCTTGTGAATCTCTCAAGCATTTTCATAATATATTTATTGAGATCAGTGTCATATACGAAATTAAAAAAATTTTATGTATGAAAAATGTGGAGTCTGCTATAAATCCACCTAAAGTTATGCGTTGTGTAGGCAGAGAATATTATAAATGAAAGTACGAAAGACGACTTTAGAATATTCGTCATGGAGATGTCCGTTATGCTACTCTTTCTAAGATAAGCTGTCGATCGAGACAAAGTACAAGACAGTGTTTGCAATTACACTAAGCAATCCTGTGGCATATATGTAAGTACGTGAAGAGATGTGGTATTGCGTTGAGGATAACTCTCTTCTTCTTCTTTCTTCTTCTTCTTCTAGCGTTATACCTAACAAGAAGTTCTCGAAGGAATACCGTATGACGCGTGAGTGAGTTGTAGTGCGTTGCAAGTCGCTCATTGATGCTATGCGTTTAACGTTTCTCCCTTCACTAAGCCTTAAGAACTTTATCTCGTCAACAAATTTATTTGAAATTCATTCCATTAAGGTATTATATAAAGTTATTGAAATTTTTTTTTTGGATCGTACTCGACCTATAAACGTCTCGCAACGTAAAAGTACAATAAGTAAATAAATTATGTTCGAGTACGACTGAATCTTTTGTACCCACCACCTTCTTCTTAGTAAAGAGTTCGAAAAAACAAAATTTCGATATTCTATAGTATTGGATGGCTGTGACTGATTTTCCCCTATTTTTAAGGCATACTATGGAAATTTTTATTGTGTATTTATTGTAGTATATTGGTAGGGAACAAAACGTTCAGAAAACAAAGCAAGTACTATGTAAGTACCCGGAATCATGTAAGTACCTGTAATCATGTAAGTACTTGTACCTATAATAATTTTTAGGGTGGCGTAGTTAATAGGCGGGATAGCGTTGATAAGCTACAAATGATCGATACTTTGTATTTTCTTTTGTTTTTTATTAAGTATATAATTCTCGTCTCATGAAAAGCATAAATTATCGTCTTCGATTATTAGGCTCATATTCTTTCAAAAGAACACTAATTTTTTTCTTTCCTTAGAAGCCGAGCCATTTAGAAGAAATAAAAAAAAGATATATTCGCGCGTATGCGTTTAAACATAATATTAATATGCCTGATGTTCGAAAAGAATAGAAATAGAAATCAGTAAATATTCTATTGCGTAAGAAAAATATGCGCGATAAAGAGATACGCAAGCAACGGTAATCAAGTAATACTTTCTTGTAGCATTAATTGCACACAATGAAACCTACCAATAACATCAATGATTGTGATAAGATGTTGTCGTCGACTTGTATATCTGTTACTATCATCTAGTTTTTTTTTTCTTAGAAAGGCACAAGTAATCATCTTATTATCTCTATAATTAAGTTTTAGGAGGTTTTTCAGTGAAATTGATCGTTAATAAAATAGAAAAACTAATAATTTTATAAAATAAATTCTACCCAAATCATTGTCCATCGTTATCCTCGCTATATTTTTCCATCTTTCTGATCAAATATGAATTCCACATGGAAAGAATTCCGTAATCTTTTGAAATCATCCACAAATTGCGTCATATTGTTGTGTAGTAATGCAAGAAAAAGCGCTGTTAAGACAAATCTCAAGGTCTTGTGTCATATAAAATCTGTTCTTACTTAGGACGACGTCTTAATATTTAAGCCGAGCACATAAACAAACAAAAAATGTATTGTTACTTATCAATAATAGTGCGCATACACTTGGAGAATAATTATAATACATAAACGATTTTAGAGAACTAAAGACATTCTAGATTTTTATTGTCTTCAAGAATAACATGGTTTCTCTTCTAGAGCTAAGAACAAAACTTCGTAGACTTCGTTTGCTTTATTGTGCCGTTATGACGAGGATAAATTATACTCATTTGCTATTGCTGATGAGAAGATCGAGATAAATTGATCTATTTGAAAGCATTATGTAAACAAATGGTAGAAAATGCAAGCCGTACTGACACGAATAAACTCCTACTATGTCACATTTCGCAGGAATTAAGAGTTGACATTATTGATGTAAATTTGAGCATCTACTCAAAGGCTTTTAAATTGGTAGAACGCACACGTTTAAAGGTTGGTCGTTTATTCTCTTTTCAAAACTGAAACTTGCCGTGCGAATTCTTTGATGCCAGCTTCACAATTGGCTCAGATACGTTTGGCCAGTTGCACAAATATTCACGAAGTTACGGATGTTGTGAGAGATATAACTATTGCTCTTACACACAATCACATCAAGTTTTTAATAAATTATAAGCACAAATATATGAGAATGAGTTAGTCAACGAAATGAATTAACCGGAAGTAAAATATATAGACTTCTCGTTAAAGAATTGTCACAAATCACTTTTTTAAACACATTTCTATGAATAGTTACTGTTTACGGGGTAAAACTTAAGGTTTTAAGGTTTTATATATATATACATATTTAAAATTTTAGATTTTTACTAAAATTTAACAGAATACGCGTTTCTTTTAAGATATTCTTTAAGAATTTGCAGGCATATGTGTTTTCTTCTCTTCTGATTTACGTTTCAAAAACAATTTTTTTTGAAGTCGATATTCGTTTTGTATATAATATGGTTGTCCTAACTGGGGGTATATATCCTGTTTAATAATTGTTTTGGCATAATTCAAAAATTACTTAATTTTTTTTTTTTGTATATGTATTTATTAAATAGATATTTTAATGAATTTATGTTTTGTGTCTTTTGTCTTTTTTTTCATGTGAATTCTCATATCGAATATATAGGATATATATATATATAAGGATATATATATAAGGATATCCTTATCATCATAATAAATAAATGAGTTACTTTTTTTTTTCTAATTTTGAGAAAAATTTGTTTCCCCCTTCTTGACTTTGCTGTAATAACACACTTCGCTGAGGTAGCAGGTAAAGTGCGAGTTAAGTTTTTTTTTTTTTTTTTTTTTTTTTTGAAAAATTTAATAAAATAAATTTTGCTTTTTATTACTTGCAATTGGTTGCAACTCATTTAGGAATTTTTCGTTTATTCATATGATGTAGATTAATTTTTTTGTTTTGTTTTTAGTGATATGCTCTTATGTACTTTATTATAAGAAACATGAGCAATCTGTTTGATTATTAGTTAATTATTGAGAAAAACAATCAAAATAATAATAATAGTAATAATAATAATAAAATAAAAACCGTTGTATGTTAAGGAATTAAGTGACACAACGTGCGAATCTAACGCGTTCTTTTCGGTTGTTTTGTTTTTCTTTTAGTTAACGTCTTTGAGATAATTGTGTAAGATGCTGCTGTTACTCCTACTATTTTGTGTAGTGCAAGCAGGTGGGTTATTCAGTTTTGTTGCAAATGACAATATTCTGGACTAAGTAATGTTGTATACGTTTATGCGGTGTTGCAGAATATTCAGTATTATGCTCCAAAACGGGATAAAAACTTCCATAAAAATACAGCAGAAACACCAGTAACAATAACAACAACAATAATAACAAGAACAAAAACAACAAATGAAATCAGCAGCCACAGTAAAATGAAATCTGCATACAATGTTTGTAAATTAAGCTACACGCAGAGAGATGAAATCAAAGATTTATACTGTGCTAGGTTTTCTTTCCTGCTTTTAAGAGATGTGCTTAGTACATTCATTTTCGATTAGTGTTTCTATCTCTCTCATTTTACAAAAGTCTCTCACTAAAAGTCATGACAAGAACCACAATCCAATTTCTGCTAACTTTATCACCATCATGTAATATGCCTTGTATATCTATTGATATAATTTTTTCAGAGATGAAATGCAAATGCTTTGTGATTTTCTTGATGGCTATCAAAATGTAATTCTTGCGAGAAATTTCAATTCGAGACATATTGGCTTTGGTGATACGGTGCCGAATAATCCGCGAAAAATACTTTTAGATATCAGCAACTGCTCCACCTTCACTTGTTTAAACGTTTGCTCGCCTACTTTTTCCTATTTTGATGGAGGACCTTTTGTTGGAAGTACACTGGATCTCATTTTAGCAAATTCCAATCCTTTAAACTTTTAGTGGATCATTGAGAAAGTTTTTTGTCTAGGAAACAGCTGTCACTTTCCTACTATTTTTAAAATACAGCATAAGGCTATCCAAAAGATAACTAATTTTGGATCTCGGGAAATCTTCTTAGATGTCTTATCTAAAGCATCATTAGCATTTCCATAAACGGCAGATACGTTATCCAAAGATCTTCGTTGAACTTCCTTGGCAGAATCATTAATTCGAGTCTTACTGTCCAAGATCATTACTCTGATATTTTTTCTGGCTATCAATTCTGTCTTAATGCCATCAAACTGATGACATATCTTCAGTCGGGACTTTCTCCAATGAAAGCATTTACTGTTTAGAAGTCATTAGTCCGCTTGAATTTTAGTTTTGTATTTTTTTGAATACAAGGCATGATTTAGCTTCTAATTTACATTTGTATTTTCAAATTTTTGTTTAGTTTTTGTAAACATTTTGTTTATTTTTCGATGCTACTTCCTTATTAATTAATTACCTTAGAAAAGACAGTTTTAGCAAAGGCACAAACCGCACTCTAATTTTGATTTTATCATTTTTCTATGGATAATTAATAAAGTACACGTAGAAATTTTTATAAATCTTTCTGCTATATAGGTTATGAGTAATGAGCAGAAAATAGAATCTTTTTTGCTTCATTTAAACATAATTCTGATCAGACCACGACAGCTTTAAATTGAACAGTTAAATAACTTTAACAATTCGAATATATTATAGAGATACTCAGCGAGAAGCATAAAAATTTTATAAATGAAATCTGCGACTTATATATAACTTCTTAGGACTTAAGTAGGAAATCAAACATTTAAAAAAATGTCTCCTGCTTGTCGATGGATAGAATAGAAATCAAGAATTGAATTTTTATTATACAATAAAATTAATGCTGGTAATCAAATTTCATTTACAAAAAGCTGGTCAAAGGCTTTAAATGTCCGAGATGTTTTTTCGTTTTTTTTTTGTTTAACAAAAAAATATATAGTAGTGTCGTGCATATGTGTGTAATATATAAACTTTTATATATGTTTCGATTTTTATGAGTACTTTCGAAAAATTAAAGCAGCAATCGGCAAACTTTCCTATGCGAAATTATATATATACATATATATATATTATATGTATATATATATATATATATATATATATTTTATATGTATATATATATATATATATATATATATATGGGTATGTATGTGTATATGTGTGTATGTATAGTTGCAATATTTTTTATATGTCTGGTATTACCAAGAGAATAACAAAGATAAAAAGGTTGGTAAATGAGGAAAGGCATAGCGAGAAAGAATCTACGAGTATTATGTGTGTGTGTGTGTGTGTGTGTGTGTTTGAGGTAGTATGGGCGTATGGTTAAAAGAAAACTAAATCGAAAGAGAACACACGGAAGTGCTTGCCTAGCACTCAAATAAATGTATGCGAATGTACGTATGAGTGTCTGTCACTGAATCAGTGGGTGTGCGTACGTTTGTGGGTGTTTTTGTATTTATATTTGTATTAGAAAAGGCTTTTGTGCTCTGTGTCAGCACAGTCCTGATGGACCAAGTTGAGTGAGTGAGTTCATAAACACACAAACTGTAACACATAAATGTATGCTGATTCTTCTTTAAGCAAAGACCACAGTTGTGTGAATGTGTGCAAAAAAAAAAACGAGGAAAACTTAAAATTTATGTTTTGCATTTAAAAGATTTAAAGCCTCCTGTGGTAAGGCTAAACTGAAAGAAATGGTTTTTGTCGAGCAAAGTATGTGCGTACGGATGTGTGCAAAACAAACAGAAGAACAGCTAAGAATGGAAAGGAAAGTAAAAAAGCAAAAAAGAAGAAGAGGAAGAAAAACTGTTTGTAACCGTTTACGGAACACTTTGTTTTTGTTCTCTTCAAGACTTAAATTTTTTTTTTGTTTTTTTTCATTTGATTTTTGTTTTTTTCTAAAAAATTTTTTTGCATATTCCTCGGTATTCCACAGAATTTAATTTTGAAAGTATGGATATAGAACAAATAACAAATCCAATGATAAAAAGCATTTAAGCATTAAATAAAGTTCATGAAAAATGCAATGGACATCGACACATAAACACACACACATGTACCTAGATTTAACAAGCATGAAAAGCCCAAGGCTAAGGTTTATGTACGTATGTAGGTATGTATGTATGTCTGGATGTACGTATGTACATATATATATTCATGTACATACTGTGCGTTATGTTCTATGTTCTATGTAGTAAATTTGTCGAAAAACATTATTGAAAAATTTCATGCAATTTTATGGGATTTTCTAGCTGCTTTTGATTTATGTTTGCGATAACAAAGTGTAGGACGACAATATTGAAGAGAGAAAGTGATTCTCATATAATAGACTTCAACACTTACTAAATCCGCTATATTGGCCACTTGTATGGCATCATGTATCACTTCGGCTCGTGTGCTGCCATTACGTTTATCAAACATGGCCTTATCAACCACTATGGCAGTTTCAATATATTTGGTGGCTTCTCGTACATCACGCTTATAGCGACCGGCACCATTTGCATGCATCTCCTCCATAAGACCGGCAGACAGGTGTTTAGTGCGACGCGACAAACGCCACGAATCCAAATTGCCGGAATTAGCACAGCCTTTGTTGCCTTTAGTTCGTGCCTCAAATATCACATGCGGATGCTTCTGCTGAAACAAACGGTTAAACGATAGCATGAGAAAACATGTCATATTATAAATAAATTAAAAGTCAAATAAAACCACTACGGTTACGGTAGGGCGCGGTAGTTGCTTATTAAATTAAATAAGAAATATTTTAAGAAAGTTATAAACTCTTGTAAACATCTTGTTGGGAAATCTGCTTTAATCATCATGCGTCGCGAAAAATAACTTCTCTATGCAATCATGATAAAATAATGTCTAAAATAAATACAGACGGTGTCACGTTGTCTTTCATTGCAGCTAGTAAACAAGGGTAAAGAAATAATTTTATTTTATTTTTTCTTTTCGTTATGGAAAAGAAAACCAAAAAGATTTTTTTAAAAAAAAAAAAAAAAAGAAAGAAAATTCTAACGTCATATGCTCAATATATGTTAATTTTATGGCATTTAAACACACTTTTCTACGAAAATTAATTAACTATTACGCAGCGTTAGTAACAATGTTGGGTTTCGGTACGCCAAGTAAAACTTATATCAAATTAGAAAAGTTTTTTTTCATTTTTGGTTTTCGCAAAATTTACTTTAATCAAAGAAAAGCTTTCGTAAGAAATTCTATGAAACATTTCTTCTCTCGCTTTTATCCTCATATGGAAGGAATTAAAAAATGTCGTGTATAAAAAGCGCAACTATCGTGTAATAATATATTTTCCGTTCTTACGAGACGTACATTACACAATTTGTTGTTGTTGTTATATTGTTAAATTCTAACATGCTTTTAGAATATATTTAAACGCGGGATGTTTAGTACGTATGGAAATCGTCTAAGCAGCTTGCCTAGGAGGGTCAAGGTTAAATGGTTTTGATGATATATCATAACGAAAATACTTAGAAATAATCGAGCGCGCATTGTAACGAAAACTCTTCTAAATAGATATCTACAGTCCAGATATACTTTTATCATAATCTGTTTATTAGTTTCCTTTGTCAGTTAACGTTAACTATCTTGTTTCTCTCCTACTTTCATATGTATTATTTTAGGTATGCATATGTATGTGTTAATAGTATTGCTATGAAATCAATGTTAAAGTTGCACAATGTGATCGCTACATCTCTGTAATATGTCAACTGTAAAATGTGTGTACGTTAGAATCGACTTACTCGTATCTATCCGTTTGGCTATCTATTTAGCATCCGATTGGGATTTAGAAGCTTTGTTTACAATAGTAGCTCAAGTTATTATATTATATACACTACGAGTAGATAATATTATAATAATATAATATATTATTATTATATATTATATATAACAATATAATATATATAATAATATAATATATATATATAATATATAATTAGGTTCATATCAGAATTTATTTGTTATTAATCTAAGACCTGGTAAACAAATTCCATAGGATCAGGCAAGAGGTGAATCCAATGATGAAAGTAGCGTCTTCGAGTCTATTTAACAAACAAACTGTTTTGAAATTGGAGTGTGTTGATTGAAGATGACATATATATCAAAAGTTCAGTCTAAAACTGAACTAAATTTTCTTGGTCATTTTGCTTTGTTTTTATTCATAGAAAATAAATGAAAAATTTTGACTTAAATGTCAAGTAATGGAAATCGGGTTTAAGTTTATCACAAACACATGAAGATTGTTCTTGTTGCAGCAGCTCTCGAAAACTTTATAAATGAAGTTACTGTCGTGTTTAATATTATAATAAGCTTTGAGATAAATAAATGTGTGGTCGGTCATACGTGACCAATAAGACAGAAGAGTTTTCAATTTAATATAAACGAATACTCTTCACCCGCATAATTTTTGTGCTCTCGAAAAATAGTTCGTATAATGAGTTTTCATTTATGTCCAAATGGTTGCATTGACACGAAGAGAGCATATATGTATATGCATGTATGTATGTATATATGTATATGTACTTATACGCATATATACATATATATGTAAAATAAGATTTATTAAATTTCTATTCAAATTTTAGTGTACACTCTATCCTTAGAGACAAACGTATCTGCTTTACGTTGAGACGTATGCATGGTTAACATAACCTTTTATGGTTTAAACAAAAAGTACGAATGTTAGATGTGCGCTTCCACATGTATATAGATTTTAGGGAAATTTCATATTTATGTAAAAAACAAAAAAAAAAGAGAAAAAAAAAGAGAGAGAGAGAAAAAAAAAAACAAAACAAAACAAAACAAAAACAAAAGAAAGAAAGAAGAGATAGAGGAAGAAAAAAAAAAGAAACAATTCAACTCAAGCCTCCTTCCGCAATAAAATGTCTTATTGTGGCCTACATACACATACGTAAACACAATCATAATAAATGTAGGTGTATGTATGCGTATGTATGCATATTTGTATATAAATTTATAAATGCAAGTATATGCGAACACAAATAACCAAATACCCAAATACACAATAGCTTATGTATGTTGAGTATACGAAGCGTGAATAACAACAAGAGTCATTGTTACGAAATTTGCATAGAGAGCGTAAAGGAATGACGACAGAAGCAGGTGACGATGAGGGGTAAATTAACACAGAGAGCTGAAGGGATACGAATAAAATAACAATATTAATGTATAAATGTGAATAACATGGTTTTACAACAATTTTCGACAGTAAGGGAATGAAAAGCAAAAAAAAAAAAAAAAATAAAAATAAAAAAATTAAAACATAAAAAATGAATAAAAAGAAAAAAGTAAAACAGAAACGAAAACAAAAACTCTTTGCAAGCTAAATAACAAGCACACATAGCCCGTGGGTTAACATAGACAAGTAGTAATATTTTATTTTAGGCAAAAAAGAACTTGCAATAAAACGAAAAACGTGAACAATAGTTTAAATTTTCTTTTTGTGCCCATTTCACGGATGGATATAATATGTTTTTCATATCGTACGAAACATTTATAAGATCTTCTTATTTGTCATCTTTATCAGATTTTTAAACGATCCGTTTCTCTTTATAAATCATAAAAATTTAATTTCCCAGCAGATAAAAATGCAGTAAAAATTGAGATTTAAAATAAAGGAAAGCTAACTGCATTAGAAGATTTTACGTTTTTTTTTTGGTTTTTTTTTTTTTTTGTTGAGATTCGTTTACCTATTTTTTCCGCTTCAAGCTCGCTATTTCCAATTCGATTATTTCATTTACGTTTACAAATGCTATCGTTGTCCTTAGGCTCAATTATTTTTATGTTAATTAATAGATTCTTAATTGCAATGGGATCCTATACCATGGAGTGGGATTAGCTAATATAATATTAACTTTGGAGGCTTTTCAAAGATGATATTCTGAATTAAAATGGAATTATAAATCCATCTATTTATCGTAAATGTATAAATATAAGAATGTTCCATAATTCATAAAGCGATTAAAGCCATGTGAAAAAAACTAAACATTTTTTTTAGAAAAAATTAAAGATTTCAAAATTGATTCATTCAAATATAGTCATGACGACAGTAAGGAAGATACACCTTTACAGGACTATCAAGAATTGCAACTATTCCGGAAATGTTTTGGTGTGACTTTAGCCCACAAAATTTTTTGAGATTTGTGTCTTCACTAAAATGTCTTTGCTAAGGTAATTGATAATAAAGCGCCATAGAAATATAAACAAATAGTTTGCAAAAGCTAAAATAAAATAGAAAATGCAAACATTAAGAAACTGAATCATGCCTTATGTTATAAGAAATGCAAAAAAAAGGAAACGTATCGTTACTATTCATTATGAACGGTGCTCTTAGAGCCCTTTAACACATATCAAAGAATTGGAGGTGTGTTGTTTCTCGGTTTATATATTTTAGTTTGTGTCCAACTATTAGCGCACTATTCATGACGAATGGTAAGAATACATTTTATTTTTTTTTTGACTTTTTATAACATCAGGTATGATTTAGTTTCTCATTTATGTTTACACATTTTTTATTTTAGTTTAGTTTTTGTAAAGATTTTGTTTATTTTTCGATGCCGCTTCATTATCAATTACCTTAGCAAAGACACGTACCAACTGCGACGTTATCCCACATTCTTAGTAAAAACAAAAAGTTGGGCCGGGCACAGTCGTGACTTCACACCAGCGGAAATGTGACAATTAGTAGAACTGCGTTTTAAATAATAATAATTAAATGTAAATGATTTCGATTAATACGTAAGATATTTACTAATGGCTTGAAAGGCATGAAAGAAATGTTAGCAAGACTAATAGCGTTCCTGTTTTTTCAATTCTAAAGTTAATTTGGTTGGCATCATTTGTAGAATTTCTGAAATTTTTCTTCATGAAAACTGATTTGTATAACAACAATTCGTAGATTGGATAGAATTTGATTTTTTAATTTTAAGTAGTTGTCAGTCAGGTTAATTAAAAGACAATGCCACGAATTTTTTGAAATGTAAAGTGTGTTTTTTTTTTCAGTTAATTTACCTTCAAATTGGCAAAATTATAACAAGGTAATAATACTGATACCTTTTGATTTAATTGATTGCAAAAATCAAAAGAGAGCTTATAGAGACCACCAGACAGTGAGCAACCTGTAAGAGTTGAATTAATAGCTGTGGAGGTATTTGCTGCATTCAATTAACTATTGATCGATCTAATTTAAAGCGTTTCTTGAAAGGATATAAACCAATTAGACAATCACCGTGAAAAATTTATTCAGTTCAACTTTAAAATTTTGAAAAAAGTAATACATCACTAGATGTATTTTCAGTTTTAATTTATAACGAACTTTTTGAATGATCTCCTATAAGTTTACGTCAGTTTACAATAAATTTTAGTTTAAATCAGTTCAGATCATTGTTTATATAAGATAAACAGAACAAAATTATAAATCATTTCCTTGAATTAATTTATGAATAATTAAACAATACATTAAAACAAAATTTTTGAACGTTTCGTTGATTCATATTTGAATTCGCAAAAGTTTGACTTCAAAGTTTAATTATTGTGTCTTCATAAGAACGTTCCGTAGCGAAGTACTTTTTGAGGATACTGTTAAAAAGAAAATGATTTAATTTTTGGTAGAAAAATTTTTAATTTTTTGAAAAGATCTGTTAAAAATCGGTTATAAAATCGATTAAAGTCGATTATAAAATCCACTTACCCAATCAACAAAGCAAAAAGACATCCTTCTGAAGAATATTACTATTAAACTACAGTTAACATTTGAGAACTAAGGTATAATGAAGATAGGGTGCCAGATCAAAAAATACAGTTTCGGGCTTTAGATATTGATAGCATTAAACACTTTTCATTAGTGACTTTATTCGAAAAACTCAGTTCTTGAACCACATCAAGATTTCGACCAGCATTACAATCTATTGGTTATAATTTCTGAATTTAACGAGTTATACGAGACGATAGAAGAATGTGGCATTTGTTATATACAAAGAAAAAAACAACCATAACATCGACTCATGAAATTTTTTCAAAAGCTATCAACTTTACAAAGACATCGAGGGATAATGTCTTATAACGTCTCTTATCGTAATTATTTTTCTTTTTATTTCATCAAAAGAATTTATATGATTGATTATTTATTATTAGTTATACATGAGAGATATGCGAGATGGGGATTGTTTGATTACAATTTAGATACTTATCAAGAATTTTTTAAATCAGTTTAATGTGAAAAACAAGCCGTTTCTTAAGTTAACACAAGATGAGTTATAATTACATGTTTGTATTTTTTTTTTTTCATTTCACTATAATGCTTCGCAGATAATTCGGCTTAAGCCGCATATTATTTTTATTTGCTTTTGTTTTGTCTCTTCATTTGCGCACAATAGGTTGTATATAGAAAAAAAAATCTTTGTTATTTGAACCTCAGTTAAATTGAACACATATGTATTATGTAAGCTTATATGTGTGTGAAAGCATAAAAGAAGTAAATTAACAAAATTATAACCTTGATTTGTTATATTTTTGTTTTGTTAATTATCTAAAAGTTATTTTCGTTTGCCTTTTTTTGTTTTTTTGTTTAATGAATCTCAGAGTATGCATTAAAGAGGGTAGCATTTGATTGAAATTTTCAACGACTCATTTAACACAATAAAAATCATGTTATTTATACGCACTGTGTGCCGCTTGTCCTTGCATTTGTATATATTCCTTTCTTAGATGCATTGCTCTGTATATTATGCTGATATGTACATACGTACATACGTATGTATGCATACATGTATATGCACACACACACACACATACGTACACACACACATACACACACACCCTTATATATATATATATATATATATGTCATGCATGTAAATGTGCTAATGTTCCTGAAGTGTACATATGCAAATGTGTTTGTGTGTTTATATTTGTATGACTGAGTGTGTGTGTGCCTGTGTACCTTTTCGAGTGCTATTAATGGTTGCCAAGTTTAAGTTTGTAATCGCTTGCATTAATTTATGCTGCATTGCGTAAGGTCATTGAGAATGTATGTTATGCGTGGTAGTACATATATATATATATATACCCATATGTACATATATCTATATATATATATATATATATATATACATGTGCATATATTGTATATGATTCAAAATGCAGGACTTAAGCAAACAAGTCAAGCAACTAACATTTGCTTCAACAAACATTTTTAATAACCGGTACGAAGAAATGAAGAAAATGTAACGACTAACTGTCTGCTTTATTTATACCAGAATATCGAATGATAACGGTATATTGGATTAAGCATTCTGTTTGCAACATTATAGCATAGATCTCGTAAGTAGTTTGTATTTCTAGTCATTTTATGTATCGAAAGGGAAACGAATACGAAATAAATTTAAAAAATCATTAATTATAAATATAATGATAAACTTAGTTACTTCCAAAATGTCATTGTGTGTAAGTGAATTTGCGACAAATGAGTAAAATGAATTTTGATCTCTTAGGATGTCAACATTTGTAATTTTGCCAAAAATACCTAAAAGATTGCAATAGAGTATTTGATTATTAAATCATTTTGTTTTTATTAATGCTCTACTAGGTCCGTCAAAGTATTTCCGCTCAATAAACGTAACGATAAGAGAATGTGATTGAAATCGTCTTTTTTTTTTTTACACTTTTGTTTCACGTTAAATTCCTCAGTTCATGGCGCAATCGAAAGCTGTTCATTAAGATTTTAGATTAGAAAATGAATTTTTCCAAATTTGAAAAATATTAGATCACGTTTTGGTCCTTAATTTCATATAAGACCACCTATAAAATATACCGAATATAAATAAAGAGATGAAAACAAAATATGAATTTTGGTATTTTATCGCGAAAACAATTGAAGAATTTGCGTTAAGTAAAATGGTGCTGGGCGTGTACTAGTCGGCCTTATCCGACTGTGTAATGCCTTTTAATTAATTTATGCTGCATTTTTTTTTACCTTTGCTTTTTTAAAAATTGAAAAGAAAAACTCTTATATACGTCGCAGGTGAATTCTACGTCGATGTGATGCCTGTACAAACATACCTATACAAGAAAAAACTTGAAAGTTAAATATTTCAATACATTTTTGCTTACAACACGAAGCAGATATTGATGAAATATTTGATACAAATATTTATTACAAACATTCGAAAATTCCATGGAAAAGGAGACCCGAGAATTCTATGAATTAAGACTTCTCATGTTTTTTTTTTTTTTGTTTCCTTATTTGACCTAAATGGTGCGCTTAATATATGTTGCAAGTCCAATATGAAAAATGCAATATGTGTGTAAATATATTTGAAAAAAAAAAATATATATATATATAATAATGCATTTAGTAGGGGATAAATGCATGTTAGCGTTATTCGTAAGCCAGAAGAGAATCCCATGGTTTATAAATTTTAACATAAGATAGCATAACAATATACCATAGGTACATCCATTAAACCTAATATAACCGGAGAGTAATATACGCATACCGCAACATAGACGAAGAAATTAAATAATAAAAAGGTTATGATTCGAACGGCAGTCTATGAACTAAATGAAGTTTAGTTTATTAAAGATGAACGAACATACGGGTTGAATGATAAACAAGAAGAAAGAGATAGAGAGACAAAGAGAGAGAGAGACCTTAAACACTTAATTGTTTGTGTGTTGTAAAGTTAATCACAATTTTATATTAAATATTATTGTATTAAATATATATATTAAATATATATATATATATATATATATGTATGTGTGCGTATGTGTGCCCTAAGTAAATTTGTTACCATACAGTGTAGCCATAAGTCAAGTATAGTGTATAGAATAAGAAGTACGTATGTACATACATATCCATATACATATGAATGCATTCATTCTATATATGAAGAAGAAGTAATGATCTGCTGGCATATCTCGATGTTGAACAATAATGGGCTTACTTTCCATGCCTGAGTTGCTATTGCTGTTGATTGTAGTTGTAGCTTTTACTGAATTTTAATGATGATTTTTAAAAAGGATCCCACAAATACGAGAGCAATTTGTGCAACATGCAACTGCTTGATATGGTGTATGAGCCTTAAAAACACCTGTTGCCACATATTTTCTTTGTTTTTTTTTGTTTTGTTTTTTTTTTTTTTTATTCGTGTTTTTAAACTATTTTGTCTTGTTTGCTGTTTCAACATTTTCGTTTTTTTTTCCGTTCATAGGAAACAACGTAAAGATGTGAAATTAATTTAGTCTCTGGCAGTGACGTTGAGTTAAAGTTTAAATATTCACAATGTTGCTGGAAACAGTAAAATAGTGTAAATTGCGCTATTTGGTCTTCGTAGTAGTACTATCAGGTTTATCATAGCGGCATATGGAAGTTGGATGCGTTTAAGGAGGTTTTCGTTTAAAACCAATTTAAAACTTGTCATTCGTACTGAAATATGGGAAGAGAATACTATCGTCATGGTATGTTAGTACCTTCACTTTTCCCACTATCATCGACATTGTCGTTAATGTCATCGTAAGCAACGTCATAACAGCAGCAATGCGTGACATGCAAACGTTCACTTATCATGTCTCCATATATATATATATCCATATATATATATATATATATATATATAGAAAGAATATATATATATATATATATATATAGAAAGTCAAAGTGTTTGGATTGGGTTTTAGTGTCGTTTGCAGTAACGGTGCTTTTTCGTGCATAAATGAACATGTGCTTAATGACGTTAAGGAGCATGTGACTCCGATATTATGGTAACTTGAAGACTGCAAAGCAATCCTCTCGTTCAACTTTTGCTTGTTTTTTTCCTTTTTTTTTCATTCATTTTAATTCAATTTTAATTAATTCTGTTGGTAAATGTCATTTGTTGTCATTTTTATGTTGTTTACTGACGAAAATCTAAGTGAAAAGAAGCTCAACCAAAATGGAACCAAATATAGGAAAATATGTTTGCTTTGAAAATGGAAATAACACACGGGTTCCTTTTTCTTGTTGTTGTTGTTTATTGTTGATTTTGGTTTTAATGTTGTTGTTCTTGTTATTGTTGATGACAGTAATGGCATTAAGGTTACTTTGCAAATATTTAAAAATTTGTATTTTGTTGTTTTTTTTTTTTTTTTTTTTTTTTGGTTAATCATTCTCTCGCTAAGCTCAGTGTTAAATCCTTTAGTCCCGTAGCATGTGGTAGCAGTCGTGTAGATTGTGGTAAATGGAGATTGATTTTTCCTTTTCTCCTTTGGCCCGATTATGTTTTATAATTTGTCAGAGAAAACATAAATAACTTTTTACAATCATCATATCGTTTGTTTCTCTTTTCATATTCGTCATCGATTTCGGCGATTGTGTCTCTACCTGTTTATCAATTGTTAAGCCATAACGAATTTTCCTTTTTAACATATACATATTTATTGTTGTTCGCTTTCTGTTTTTGTTTTATTTTTTTTTTTACTCTTGTCATGATTTTTACCGTTATATTTGATTTTTTACTTTTTTTGCTCTTCTGCTTGTTCACCTGCCAGCAATAACAGAGCGCGCGGTTAATGTTCGCTGGTTGGCCGGTTGGCCGGTTGGCTGGTTGGTCTTCTTTATGTCATCGTTTTGCTATTCCTATCATTTGACTCAACAAATACTTGTGTATGTGTGTGAATGCATGTTTGTGATATGCTGTCGGTCTGCGGTGGAGTACATATGTGTTTTATATTTTTCTTTTTCTTTTTTTTTCTCTTTTGGCTTTTTTCTTAATTTTTATTTTTCATTTTTTTATTTTTAATTTTTGCTTTGTTAGTTTGGTCGGTTTGGCTTATGTTGAAGGTTTTTGCCGTTGGTATTTGTGTTGGCCTGTCGTAACAGATTTTGTGCCATAGAGCAACAACATGAAAAATAACAGCACTACGCGTTACCCTTCTTTCTCTACGATTACCGCTACTACTCAGAAGCGCAGAGTTTGTGGTTTTATAACGTTTTGTCGTTTTTGATTTTTGTATTTGTAACCGTCTGTGTAGCTTTTAAACATACTGTACAAAAGAGCTTTAGTTTAGTTAACTGTCGTTGCCAGTGTTTGACTCAGTGTGGGTGTTTTTACTGGTTTCTTTCATCTTTGAAATATGTTTTGCTAGGGGTGCATAGCTACTATGTGCGTGTCTATGTCGATTCTTTTTCTTTTTTTGTTGTGTTATTGGTAAATATTCGTTAATTAAAAATGAATATTGAATATTTTAAACAAAAAGCTTTGCAAATTTTCCTACATACATGCTTTTACACTTTCATACTTTAATGGTTATAAACAATTTTTACGGAAACTAGATCTTGAAATGATATGAGAAAAACTACAGATAAATGATGAAAAAGGTGCTTATTTTAATAGTAGACGCAACAGTAAACATCTACTGTATTATGTAGATTATAATATGTAGATTATTACTTCGTAGAGAAGGTATGAATGGAGTTTATATTTGGATATGGTTGAATTAAGAAAAACGGATATTGAAAAACTCGAAAAAAAAGAAATGTCAAGAAGCCTAAATCGGATATTTTGATATCCATCATCAACTTATGTTTATGATCTGATCAAAATTTTCCTATTTATTGGTTTTATTATTGTTTATTGACAGAATAATTGACAGATGTTCTATCGAGTATCCGAGCGTATAGATGTTACAAGAAATTTTTAAAGCTAAGAAAAAGTACAAAGAGTTCACACTGAACGACTACTACTGCATTTTGACTTTAATTTGTTGTCGTTTCCCTGAGTGCTTTTTAAGATGCAGAACAAGAACTAAGGTTATGAAGTAGTTAAGAATTTGCTGGACAACTATCCGCTTAACTTATTGAGCATAGCAAATCCAGACTCAAAATACTGCTATTAAGAAATCATTCCTTAAGCTTGGGAAAGGTAACTGAAGTGGTTCACACATTGCACATGAATACACTGATGATATTTTTGACTATATTCCTTGTTATAGCTTACGCTGCTCTCCCGAATAAGTAGTATGTTTGCTCGCGGTATCTCTCACGTCGAAGGTGAGTTCAGACGATCAATGACGCAAAAACTTTATGACAAATTCGTGAAGTTTGCAAAAAATACATTAAAATGTTTCGATGAGTGAGGGAAAGAGACAGAGACAGAGAGAAGGAGAAATAGAGAGAAAGAGAGAGAGAGAGAGAGAGAGACAGATACAGAGAGAGAGAGAGAAAGAGAGAGAGAGAGAGAGGGAGAGAGAGGGAGAGAGAGAGAGAAAGACAGAGAGAGACGGAGAGAGAGAGAGAGCTTCGAACACTATCGTGGCTGGACTTCTACAAATGGAATTTTTACTGCTTACGATTACAACTCATAAAAATACTTAGATTTGAATCGACGGAAAGGACTCAAATTTATTTATTTAATATTTAATTTTAATTATCTTATAATGCAATGAAAATAGTAACGTTTCATAATCGAGAACTTTGGTATGGTTTTTAAAAAAACGATTGCTCTTTGATTATAAATGATTAATTTTTAAGCCTTTGTGAAGTGAATTTTTTTTTAAATCAAATTTTTAGCAAGAAAAAAAAACGAGGAAAAAACTGAAAAAATTTTACTTTTACATTTTTTTTTTGTTTGTTTTTAAATAACAATATGAAGCTCTCCAGAGGGCAAGTGAAACAACGCGGATTAATTACTTCATTAGTGTTATCCCATATTCTTTTATGCATGTTTAGTAAAGCTATTAAACTTTTTTCGCTTTATTTGCTTTATTATCATCTTTTTTTTCTTTTTTTTTTTAAATTAATTTTTTATTTAGAAATAATTAACAACTATCTGTCAGTTAAGTCGCCTTTTATCATCACTTAATCCGTTCTTTGTTACTTTTATTTTTTAGTTTTAGTTTTCTTATTGATTGTCTTTTAAGCTGTAACTTTTGGGTTATAACTTTCTTCATCTACTCTTTCTTTGTCATAGTTCATCAATTTACCGTTTGCAGAATTGAAAATTCTTAAAGCTTTTAGGACCAACAAATTCTTGACTTTACTTTATTAACTCCCCGATTCATAACTTCAAAATAAATTTCAAAATAATTTCATGTATGCAGGTTTAAGATAAACATAAGACTTGTTTTTGATGACATTACTGTTAATAAAGTAAATTAATTTTTTATTCACTCTCCATCACTAATGCAAATGAGAAATAATTTATTATCTTATTATTATGAATTTTTTATTTAATCTAAAACCAGGGCTTACAGGCGCAGTAATAAAAAATTCTCTTCATTTGATATTCATTTACAAATTTATATAAATATATAAATATACACACACACATTTATTTATATATTTGAAATATGAAAATATATATATATATATATATATATATTCAAACATATAAATATATATATACATATGTATTCATATATACATTTTATTGTATATATTTATAATTGCCTTATGAATGCTTTTTTTAATATAAAGAAAAATAAACTAAAATATATTTTTAATGTTCATCTTCTAATATCATAACTATTTACAGTGACTAAGAAAGCCATGTTCGCCCTGCGGCAGTTGATGCGCATCACTTAAATGACATAAAAATTGTGGTTTTTCGTTAATTTGTCAGGTGTATACCATTCGACAAAGGAAGAGGTTTAGACGGGTGGAAAAATTTATAATTATATGGTCAAACAATATTAAGCACAATTTAGGCATTGTGCGGATACGAAAATAGAACTCCTCTCTCTCTCTCTCTCTCGATTCATTGATCTTGAAATAATCCAATAAAACGGAAAAATTTAACGATTTCTGGTAAGTGCAAGGCAGTAATTGCACAGTACGAGTCGGATAGAGCACAATCAAAGCATGGACTCACAAGGCGATAATGTCTGCATCAAGTATATGCATTAATTTAGCCCTAAAATTAGAAATTTTCAAATAATTCGTGCGTTCTGGCCTTAACGCTGCTACTCTATCTAAGACGATTATAAACTTAAATGAAAGACTTGCAAAGATAATTTTTCACCTTAACGGGATAGGGAAGCTATGAGATTGAAAACTTACGTACGTGAAATAAAACTCCTTAAGTACTGAATAGCTACCTGTCTGAGGAAATAGAGTTGAGCACATAACAGATGAGCTGAAATTTCGTAGGATGACAAATAGATAGAGCTACTAGTATTAAATCCATATGATTTTTAGTTTGCCCTAACCCTCAAAAGATACGTGTATAAATTTGACAGCTGTTGCACTATTAGTAGGTGAGTTATAGCACTTTAAGTGAAGCAACTTTTGTTAGTTTGAAAAAATAGATAAAAAGGAATTTCGTGTGTTAATAAAGCATTGCTTTTTAGCGAAAAAAAATACTATTGAAGGCAAGGCCTAGCTTGATGAACATTATTAAGACTTTGCACTAGGAAAATCAACCGTAGAGAAATTTAAACGTGGCGAAATGAGCACCGAGGACGATGAACACAGTGGACGCCCCAAAGAGGCTGTTACCGACGAAAACATCAAAAAAGTTCATAAAATAATTTCGGATAACCGTAAAGTGAAGTTGATTGAAATAGCTGAAACCCTACAGATATCAAAGAAACGTGTTGGACATATCGTGAATGAATATTTGGATATGCGAAAGTTCTGTTCAAAGTGGGTGCCGTGCAAGCTCACAATCGAACTAAAACAACAACGAACTGATGATTCTAAGCAGTGTTTGGAGCTGTTCACTCGTAATAAACCCGAATTTTTGCGTCGATATGTGACAATGGAAGAAACATGGCTCCATCATTTCACGCCGGAGTCAAATCGATAGTCAGCCGAGTGGACTGCAAGCCTCTTTTGAGACTAAAGACAAATCGTACTATAAAAATGGTACCGAAAAGTTATATGACCGCTATAATCGTTGTATTGACCTCGAAGGCAGCTATATTGAATAATAAAATCAAATTCTATCAAAAAAAAGAATTTTCTATGTTAGCCTACGATTTTCAGCCCGCCTGGCAATTTCGTGTAAATGGGAAATTAAAAATGAATAAAAACCGCAAAGGAGAATAATAGTCAACTACGCCCATTGCCTTTCAGAAAAATGATAATATTCGTAATAATTTTTTTTTTATCTTCACTTAAACTTCAAACTTCATTAAGTTTACAAAAAGTCGTCCTACATGTTGCAAACGAAACGATGAAGTTAACTTGCTTTGATCTTCTGCTTATAGATATAAATACGTAATAATTATACCGCACATTGGTATGTAAACATTAAAGTGAATAATTGCAGCTGCCTCGAAACTATTCGACAATATGTATGTATGTATGTATTTATATATATATGTATATATAATAAATGTGTTGCCAACACATTCCACGTGGTGTAATGAATTTTTTCTTTTTTTTTTCGTCTTGAGCTTATTTCCGTGCAAAATATTTTACTTAGATTCCAGACGATTTAATTTCACTTTTCACTTTTTGATTTTGATTTTTGCTTTCGTATACGGGTCTTCTCCCACTTCTTTGCTTTATATAAACGACTGTTATTACTGTTGATCCTAGTTAGTTAGCCTCCTGATAAAGTGACGAGGTGATGTAGTATACAAATGGTTGTCTAACTGAGTAACTGACTGACTGGCTGACTGACTGATTGTATAATTGCTAATGTTGTGGATGGCGAAGATTGTTAATGGATTTGTGATTGCATCTCATTCCCATTCTCTTCTTCTGTTTTTCTCCCGTTCCCATGATGCTGATTTCAGCAGCATGCTTAACGCCAATAGAATTTTGTCAAATTACCGTTTAAGCAAATTTCGTACAATCAGTCGATTTTCAAGTATGAATAGAGAGGGTTAGAAAGAAAAACCAAAAAAATAAAAATGAAATGAAAAGAAAGGAAAAGGAGAGGGAGAAGGAGAAGGAGAAGGAGAAGGAGAAGGAGAAGGAGAAGGAAAAACAATAATAAGGTATTATTTTGTTTTGTTTTTAATTTTTTTTTCTACTTCTCTTCTGTTGTTCAATTGCAGCCAATTAATAAACTAAATTAAAGCAATTAAATTGGCAGAATATTCATTTGTTTTGTATTGTATTGTGTGCGTTGGTGCACAATATGAGTGTAATACTCAGCCTTAGTTGTTGTTCGTGTTACTGTTGTTGTAAACGACATTTATTAAATACAGGAAATTGGAAAATAAATTGATTTGAAATTTAGAGCAAGAGTTCAAGAATATGTACATTTGGAAATTGGAAAATTTGTAAGGAAAACATATATTCGCTTGCCACGTACGTATAAGCAAAACTGATTACAATAAATACTGAGAAATTGTTGATGAAAGTTCTTCTGCTTCTTTTTTTTTGGTTATTTTTTTTTTTTTTCTTATTACTCTAAATCAATTGTAATTTCAGTTGAATTCTTCAGCTGGTATCTCATCTCATCACATATATACTATAAGTTTGGTTTGATTTTCTTATTGTCTACCGACGGAGAGATGGGAGTACATTAGAGTTGTCACTACAGTTGTAATGAAGGGTCAGTTGCAATCAGCGGTCGAATAAAGTAAATATCTTTTTGGCCATAGTGTGCTTATGATGTGATATGATAATCTCTGTCCGTCTATTTTTTGCTTTTGGAACTCTTCGCGAGACGATAATCGAAATTATTAAATGGTCTTAGAACAGTACCGTAGCCTAAATTTGACAAAGCTAATGTCTGAAATATATAGCAGTGATCGATTTAAAACTTGCTAAAGATTCCCCCCCCCCCCCCACCCCACTACCTACCCATAAAAAAAAATTTAATACATAAAAAA
>KK351063.1:701581-784857 GCA_000671755.1 Glossina brevipalpis | reverse complement strand
CCCCCCCCCCACTTCTCCCCTCCCTTTACTAAAAAAAATTCTATTAAAAAAAAATGCTTCCGATCATTAGAAAATTACATAAATATTTTATTATATTTTTGTATATTCGATTGTGGGGTGATGATGAGTATTACAAATTCGCCTTAAGATGTATTTAATTTTGTTAGTTGTTTCAAATGTAATTTCAATGATCTTCTAGTGTATGTTTACGTATTCGAGGTTAAACATCCTCCTGGCAAAAAAAGAGAAAAAAAAGAAAAAAGAAATCGACCAGGCAAGACAAGACAAGGCAAAAAGTTTACATTAGATTTTTTGTTAAAACCAGACACGTACAAGGAATTACAACAACTTAAAATAAAACATTTAATTTAGTAAAGTTCGTCTTTTTTTTTTCTGCTCTTTTTCTCTTATTCTGTAACTTTTATTTGCTTTACTTATCGCATTGTTGTCTCTGACGGAGCAGTATTAGAACTAAATTTCTGTTTATTCGTACAAGAACAACAACAATAACCATAAGGCAAAGTATTTTTATGCATTAAACTCTTGACATCTATATCCCTTTCCATTCTATTTTTGGTACACAGATTGAATAATAATCTGTTTTTTTTTTGTTTTTTTTTTTTTTGCTTTTTGTGTTGTGGCCTAAAGATATGTAAACTTTAAGATGAAAATAATACGAAAATAGTTATAATATAGAAGAAGTTTATATATACATAATGGGTGAAACGAATCGATTTACTTGCATACCCGTTTTATGGTATTTTTTGATTTTCTTTTAAATGCCTCGATGCTAATAAATTTATTGCTGTGTTTTCTCTTAACCTTTAAAATTTCATATTAACAAAAGTACGATAGAATGAATGGATGGATGTGTGGCATAGGCTTCGCATAAACTTAAAGGCAAACGTCAACGTATTTCTTCGAAACAAAATTACAAAAAGAGCACTGACGGAGTAATAGAAATCGACAGAGAGATAATTTTCATGCGAATAATAGATTTTTAAATTCTTTTAGATAAACACAATATTAATTAAATATAAATTATCTATATATGTGGAATGCGATTCACATTTTAAGCTTTATAGTGAAAAAAAAAAAACAAGAAATTTGTCATTAACAATTTTTCAAAATATTCTCTTTTATAATCTATACTCTCTTGAATACGTTCGAATCATTTGTCATAACATTTTATTATTTTCATTTTACTAAGGACACCTACAAAATATGCTTTTTATACGCATCAATGGCTTCTTTGTTCTTGACTTTTGGATAAGAGAAGAAGTACAGTTGGTAACTCATTAAATTGATCTTTCGGATATTTATTACAAGATAATTGTGAAAGTTCGTATTAATTTTTTATTTATTTATTTTTTTTTTTTTTTTTTGATAAAGAATAATCCGACGGATCTTGAGTGTTTCACTTATTTCATCAAAGACCATTAGAAACAATGATGTTAAGTTCCCCCAAAGATATTGTTGCTTCGTGGCTGATATCTTTAAAACGCTTGAAGTGCGAACAATTTTTATTCTATATACATCTTTGGAAGTACTTCCATTGTATTTTTTAAACATTTGTTTGCATTAACCGATATGAGTATCTTTTTGAGACTTTATCAAATTGTGTAAACTCCAATGACTGTAAATGATTAGGTTAAGAAATATATCAAAATGACTGAAGTTCAAATATATAATTTTATTTTATAATTTTTGATTTCCAATTTACCAAAAGTCCATTTGAATATTTCGGAAAATGTTAAGCAAAAACGAGACGTAAAAGAAAGCGGCTTCTAGCTCTAATATTGAATGCAACCAACATTTAATATCATAAATAGAATCACATAAATGTTATCAATGAGAGTTCATTATATTCATATTAAATTTAAAAATACCTGCCATAGATATACGTTTTAGTTTTTTTTTTTTTTGATATTTTTTATACCCACCACCGAAGATGAAGAATACATATCATTTTGTGATTTGGTTTGTAACTACCAAAAGGAAATTTCAAAGACTCTATAGAGTGTATACAATTTTTATTTTGAGCATCAAATTTAGAATCGATTTAAGCATGCCCGTCTGTCCGTCTGTGTAATGTCTGTTTTAAATATTCTCCTGGCCACAAAAATGAAGATATCGGCTTCGAATTTGGCAGAAACATTGAAAGTTCTATTATTACCAAGCCCACCTATGATAATTTCGTTCTTCACTCTTTAGATCTTCATCTTAAATATTTCCTTTTTCTTTTGCCGATTGATTGCCCTGGAAATTTGGTCGAAAATTTTACTGGCAATTAAGAGAAATTAAAGGGGTTAGAGTGGTTAGTTCTTTACATTAGTTATGCAATAGAATTTCCATAATGCGAGTATATTGAATATCCTTACGTCTATCTAACACATAATAAGTGCTTGAGTGCATGTATATGCTATTCCACTGTTCATATTGTTTCTTTTTTTATACATAATTACTAAGGTATGTATAGTTCCAGAGCCTTACGTTCTTTCTATATAGACCACGTACAAGATTTCTTTTTGATTTTCAATTGTCCGTCTCTTTCTATTACAATGTTTTATTTCGGTTTTCTTTTTTCTTTTCTTTTTGTATATATTTTAATGTTTATTTCAAGAGTGGATCTACAATATATAATGAACATTACTAATAATAGTTTTATAATTAGGCCGGTTCTATAGTACGAAAAGAAATAAATAAATTATCTACGAGATTAAAGACAGATGTGCATGTGATATTTGCTTTAATTCTTCATCTTGAATTTTACAATTTTGGGAATTTCAATACCAAGTAGATTAACGGACTGGGTTTAGTTAAAATGAATTTAAAAGTTTTGATTAAGAAAATACATATTTTCTCCGATAAAGATTTCTTCGTGTTGCAGATGTAATAACAAAAACAAAAAAAGTGAATGAAATAATACCACAGAGCATACAATACAGATACAATACCATCATAATACCAAATGACACCAATTAAATTTTGGATTATAATTCTTTTTTTCTTTTTTCAGTTGATGTTTTTTTTGTTTGGTTGAAAAATTTATTTAAATTACTCTGTTATTGGTCCTTTAGCACTGATGATGACCTAATCGCCGGCATGAAAAATAATTTAATAATTTAATCAACATTGTGGCCTTTTCTGTCACTTTCTTTTTACATTGAAATTTTTATTTGAGTTGAATAGTTTGGGATTAAAAAAATTTCCCATGGTTGGTGGTAAAGCAATGAAAATTAATATAAAATTTGCTTTTGCCATAAATCTAAACGTTTACTCTGCTCTGTTGCCTCCACTCAATATTCAATTCTTAGTTACCAAATTCGAATTTTCTTCTCTTCATGGTTTCTATAAAAATATTCAAACAATAGATTTTCAACAAATTTCTTATACATATAGCAGTGGAGAGTATTTTGATTTTAATGAAAACTTCTTCTTTTTCTCGTTCGCTTTCCTTTCGTTACACAATTTTCATATTATTTATTGATGTCGCTGTTCTTTTTCTCTCTTAATCCCAATATATATTCGAGTAATATATTTTCCTTGCCTTAGCAAAAAAAAAAAAAGAAAAACAAAAAAAAAATGAAACGAAAAAAAAAACCCAAAAAAGATGTTAAAAAAGAAAAATTTGTATGTAATGGTGTGATACGAGTACTTTGTTCTGGTTAAACTTTGTCGGTGAATTTTACTTACAATTCCAAAGGATATCATAATTTAGCAATGCTTGAATGTTATTGACAATCTTTATTGGATTGGAAGTAGCTCTCTTGTCTGCAACATGAAGGTGTTGAAATGTGAAGCGTTTTCTTTTTCTTTTTTTTTTTCTTTTCAGTATTTATTAGATAAAATCTTGACATGATATGGTCATAGAGGGCAATTAAAGAGCCAAAAGTAGTTAAAGGCATCGAAAGAAAAATTTTTGATAATTTTGAAATTCTTTCAATCTTTTGTTAACGCGTTTAAAATTTTTCTTAATCTGAAACTGTAAATGTTATGTAAGCATTTTTATATAAGAGCCATGTTGCCAAGATAAAAATTTTAACATTTGATTCTTTCTCACAATTTAAATTATTTACTTTTAATTATATTTAATGTTTTAATAAATATTAAGAAAAAACAATTTTTTTTTGAATTTTCTTCAATAACTTACCGACAGATCACCTCCATAGAAGGGATGTATTACAAATGTCTCATTACCGATGTGTATCACTCCACTGACACCGTTACAAGTATGAAAGGCCGCACTGGCACCGGGATAGTCTTTCACTGTCCCATGATAGTAACAATGTTCAATATCCTAAAAAAAATGATATAAAAGTTTATATATTTCAAGTAAAAATCATTTCAAAATTTCTAATTAATGGAAATAATTTCAAAAGACATAAAAAAAAAAAGAAAAAGCAAACATTTCTTGTATTTATGTCGCTTCAACAAAGTCAAGGAGAATATTTTCATGAATATGCAAAGTAAGTAGACATTTCACGTGTATCCTTACTTCATTCTACCACTGTATCTGCATTAAACTGCATCTCATATTATATTTGCCACAGTTTCGCGTTTTACGATTGCTGAATATAACAAGTTGAAGATCAACTTACAGGTTAATAGCGATTAAAGTGTAGTGAATTCTTTTAGAAGAACGATAATTGATATTGGAATAGATCCCATAGATTTGAATGTTTTTTTTTTTTTAAGGACAATTTATGTTTTAATGTAAATTAATTTTTATAAAATTTGACTCATATATAACTGATTTTTCAACTTTTTCGAACTTCTGAACATAAATATGTTTTGCGTACAACAACACACGGTTCCTTTAGATTAGATAAGAAAGTATTTATTCAGAAACTATTTATTCATACGACTCGATGTGGCTTATAGTGGACGAGTTGACAAAAATCTATTTGTCTTCGCATCTATTTTTAATATATTTTTGAAACTTTCATAGCTAGAAAAAGGTTAGTATCGAAAGGAGAGAACACGTAAAAATGTACGAGAGTCCGAGGTACTCTTTTAATAAATAAAAAAAAAATCACATATTTGGCGAAGATATCAAAAGTTTACATTCGAATTCAATATAATCTCTTTTTTCTTTCATTTTCGTTCGCTACTGTTATTATTTTTCGTAAGGATTACGGGGGAGTTTTGTGTTCACAAGGAATTGAAATATATTTTCACTGTGCGCCGTATATATCTACACAAGAGAGATGAATATTTATTTCTTCTTCTTGCTCTATACGCTAAACTTATTGTGTCTGTATTTCTATTCAGAATGTCTGCTTTATTTGAATGCACTTTGAAGAGGATTTCAGTTTGAAAATCAATAACAATTTTTGTTTTCTACTTTTTTTTTTTTTTTACATATATTCTGTCTGTTTAGAAAAGGCCAGACAACCAATAAATTGCTTTTTTATGTCGCGCGAATTGCATACATTTACACGTATACTCAACTCGGGGAAATGAACTGTCAATAATAACAATACATAGTCGTTGAATAATCAAAAAAAAAAAAATGAAAAAAAAATGAAAAAAAAAGCAGAAAAAAGAATGGAAGAAATTGCTCGTTTATATAAAACACAAATTAAACGGAAAGTTTTTGGTAAATTATCAAAACAAAAAAAAAAGAAAACCAAAATGCCACACAATTTAAATGAGTTAAAATATCTTTTGAAATTTAAAAGAGCATGAAATTACTTTAATTTAAAACATATGATGCACTTTTACGACCGTCTCCTGAATAAAGTCCCCTTTCGTGAAACTTTACTAAAATTATTTTTTTGCTTTTTTTCGCATTTACATTTTCATGCAAGTGCTTGTTTTGTTTTGTTTTTTTTTTTTTGTTTTTCATTTAGATGATAAATCTTTTATTTATGTGTATACATATATCATTTCAACACTCTATTAGGGGGTTACAGTGATTCTTTTTCATGTTTCTTTTACTTTTTGTTTATATTATGTCTTAGTTGCATTTGTCTTAACGCATATGTATTGTTGCCTTTACTGTCTGTGATGTTGTATTGTTTAGTTTTAAATTGAAACCCTATTATATGTACTTTGTGCTTTATATTTTACATTCAAGTTGACTTTTGGCTCAAAGTCAAAAAGGGTATTATTAGTGAAGAATAAAAATAATGGAAAAGTAAAGAAAGGCACAAACAAAAACAACTTCAATATTTTTAATATAAATAAGGATTTGAGTGTTAAGTATTGAAATTTAAGTAAATATTTTTGTAATTTTATTCAATCTGTGTTTTTAATACTTACATGTCGATTACCATCTACCAGGTAACCACTTGAATGGTAGTGTTTTTGTATTAAATTCGGCGATAATAATTGTCTGAAAATATAATAAGAAAAAAAATAGAAAATTAAAAAAAAAATATATATATAAATAAATAGATCATTAAAGGCGAGTGAACATTAAATAAAGTAATAATTCGGTGTTAAATATTATGTTCTCGACATTTAACTATTTTGCGTTTTCTTGAAAAACGCACTACGTACGAATGCTTTTAGCAAGCAATGTATGGATTACTTGTAATAATTTCTATAGCATTGAAGAGAGAAAGAGAGAAAGAGAGAGAAGTTTTTTCCATTCAGTCCATTTTCCATTTTCTCTAAAGATTTACTGGCTATTAATGAAGAAATCGAGCAAATGCGAGCAACGCAGCGTCAAAATTAGAAATAACTTATGCTACAATAAGTACGTTAAAGTGTTATAGTGTCGGTATCAAGAGGTTCCCACTACACGAAGTTAGTTAGAAAGAGAATAATACGGTGTATACAAATGTTTTTCACTACGATTCTCTATTGAATCTGCTGATGTCTTTCACATTAATGTATAAGTGTTCTTCTAGCCCGTTAAATTCTTAATGATTTGCTTGAGAAGTTTCTCCCTTTTATTTTTTAGAATTCGAGGATTAATGTATAACTTAAAGTTAAGTACAGATTTTGATTTCATCTTAAGAAAGCATATTTTACTTTGGTGGCCCCAAACAAAAGTGATGAGTGTATATATTAATTACAACCCCGGTAGTGAACGCTTCTGCAAAGTTAATGACTTAGTAGCCTTAATTTTTCTGATTTATTCGAGAAATTTTTTAAATTTGAAACGATTTCAATTGGCTTCTGAGTGAAACGATGACGTGTTTAGTAGGCTAATAATTTTTAGCGAGATCAAGCAGATGGATCTTGGAAGTTTGTAACGAAATTTCTGAACAACTTCTTAAAGTATTTGTCGAACGCCTTAGGACGCGACTAACACAGTGATATGACATAAAACGATCGCTGACTGTATGAGTATTTTTCAATTCTCTTTCTACGCATAATTCTTTGGCTAGGTTGGATGTCTCTGAAAACTGGCGATGTTAATTCATTTAGTATTGAATAAATAAATTTGTGACTCCATCTCATATGCAATCCGACCGTCAATAAACATTTCATTTAGATGCGGCTTTCTGTGATAAACATTAAAGCAGTTTTTTGATACCTTTCATGTAGCTACTTGCTAATACATAGTAGAGTTGGATTTTTCCTTTTGTATCCATCATGTCCCCTTTGAGGAGAATCGCAGTGATTATAGAATCCTAGATAGGAATATCCTCTAACCAGAGCGATACTCTACACTATACTTAGTGAACCTCGAACCTAATTGATCCCCTTTACTAGGGATTATTGCACTACCCGTCGACTATCGTTCGCTGAAAAATGGTTCAGTCCCTAGATCGATTTGTGGAGGTGAGACGCTCATAGTAGGTAACCACATAAAGCCGAAGCAAGCCTTTGTTCCCGCTATTGAAAGGGTGGAGGTTTTGGGACTTATCCATTCATTTGTAATAACCGAAAAAACGCAAGAGAGTCATAGGAAAGTATATATTCCTATATCCTGACTTACTTTAGCAATATCTGTCAATCCATCCGTCCGTTCGTCTGTCGGTTTGACACATATATTCTAAGTTAATAGTCACAAATCGATTTCTTTTCGAAATGCATAATGGACTTCATATAAATATTAAGCAGAATTATTAAAAAGTCAGTTCAAATATAATTTCGAAACGCTTTGAAATATTAAGATGTAAAACTGGCTGCCAAATATAAGCTCGGAGATGAATATGGCACATCTCCCCAGAATGGAAAGGGAGATACTTCACAGGCATGGATTATTTCCGAAGCTCAACGCTTACTATCATTTCATAGAAAATGATGATTTAAAGCCCAACCAATAACCAATACGACGCAAATAGTAGTAAACACTGTGTCAGTTTGCCGTTTTGATAAACATTAGCTTCCTAGTTTATGCTTAAAGTTTAAGAGAATTTTTTAAATAGTTAAAAAAAAAAGAGTAAGTTGGTCCATGAACACTTCAACTGGTTCATATAACGGATAAGCAGTACGTTTAATAAATCCTTAAGTATCAGCAAAAATACTGCTGAGTTAAATATTGTGTGTATTTAAAAAGTTCGTATTTTCGAATCCTTCATGATAGATTTAATTAATAGCTAACCCTTGAATTTTCTATTGAATATCAAAGGGTAGAATAACGAACTTTAATAAACTAATTGCATAATAGAAAGAAACAAAAATCACGTGCGGGTAAAAAGAAAAGAATTAACCAGATTTCTGTTCGTTTACCCTTTATTGAAGTAGTGAATTGAAATCAACATGAGCAACGAGATGACATTTACATATAGTTCTATAATATTAAAACCAACATAACATCACTATCAAAAGTAAAAAGTTAGATGAAAAAACAAAAAACAAAAAATATGAGAGGAAAATCAATTAGGCTGCCTCCACTATTTGTTAGTCCGCATTTTATTATTCGGTTGTTTTATTCTTTTATTTAATCTGAATTTAACAAAGTTTTTATGGGTTATAGACATACTCTTGCCATTTATTTATTATGTACATATTTGTATGCAGACAATGAAAATAAATCACATTCGTTGCAAAGGGTCAAACAATATATTTAGAATTAAATGGAAATTTTATATCTATCGTCGAAGGATATACGCGCAGTAGATTTGTTGTATCGTTGGGAACGTCCAGTAATTGGCTTCAAAAATTCCGAAAGAGATGTACATCTATGATACATCTATGTACGCACACAAGCTTATGATTATGACCTGGTTCGCCTCTGGTTCGCTTTTTTTACTGTTTATTGTCCGTTTTTGAAACGATCGTAACCTATATAATAAACTGGAGTTTTGTTTTTTTTTATCAAACTATTCGCAGTTGTTTTGGTATTAAAATAATTTCGATAGAAAATTAAATTCTTATAAAAAGATCCCGAACATACAATTCTCTCTGTTCCTCTAATATCCGTATAAGAGTCATATGAAAAGTCATACTAGTAATGAAACTAATTAGATGAAATTCCACAACTATTATGGATTCTATTAACTGGTATAGCATCACAGCTAGTAGACAAGCCTTTGCTTCTTTTGAGATCAGGTTTTTCTTCGAGTTGAGTTCTCTTCAAGTTGTCAGAATCAAGCCATTTAAACATGGAACAGATTAAGGTTCAAAAACGTTCGCGCAAATTATTCGAATTTGTTATAAAAATCATTAAGTGGCTGTATGGGCACATTAGCATTATTACAATAGGCGAAGAATAGAACATTGTAACGTAAAAATCTATTCGGCATTTAATCTGTATCATGTTTTCATGCCAATTCGAATTTACGGATTATGCCTTCGTTTTGACTTTTGGATCTACAATACGACCAGTTTGCGAATTACCGAAAGAAGTGGATGTTTCGGCCCGTTTGCTAGAGAGGCGGAGAAACTGTTTAGTTTGATAGCTATCTGGGTTTGTTAATTTTCGAATCGAAATAAATTATTCTAGACTAGTTTCTAAAAAGGACTATTAAAGGAAAGATACACTTCTTTTTATAGAGAATGGATCTGGGTTGCTTTCAAAACAAATGGTTCACGTACGAGGACGTACAGCTTGAAATGAGGGGTTGGGTGTATCATCTTTTTAGATAATTTAGTTTCATCACTTTGGAATTTTCATTTTTTTTTTTTTTTTTTTTATTGTAAGGATAAGAACACAGGCGTTGCCTTTCAAAGAATTCGACTGGAACTGCCTACACAATCGTTCTTGTTACTTGAATAACAAATTAACTGACATCGCACGTACTTCGTAGAGCATTAAATTATTATATTGAATTGAATTGAATTGTAATCAATACATAAACAAGTGCTCCATTTAAGTGATTTTTTGTTGTTGCTTTTATTTTTGCGCAGTTTTGTTTATGACACTAAATTAAGTTCGTTTTCAGTTTTAGGATTAAAAAAATATAATTGAACACATAAAACAAAATAAAAAAAAAAATAATTGTTCCATGATTTTACGTTTAATTCTCTATTTTACTGTGATTATATGTAAATTTAATTAAACAAACATCAAAGATTGCCGCTCGCAAGTACAACACAACACATATTTTTTTTTTTTTTTTTTTTTTTTTGCAAAATATAGTAAACTGTGCATAATCTAGTGGGGTACGCCGTTATCATCATTATGGTAAGAGTAGTAGTGGTATGAAAGCCGTAACCGAAAATTATGCAAACATTATTATTTGGTCAAAACAAAATGGATGTTTTGTTGGCAAAGGCTACTGTGTGTATTCACATTTTCAATTTTGTTCTTGTTTTTGTTTTCTATAATTTTTGACTCGATTTTATAACTGTGTATGTAACGAATGCATGCTTTTCATGTGTTTACATATGTAAATATTTACTCTTTTTGTGTAAATATAAAAAAAAAAAAGCAAAAAAAAACGAGAATAAAGAAATTTGCTAACAACAGAAGAGTATGTGTACACGCCACTAGTGCGCAATTAATACCAAATAATAACACATTAGCTGGTTTTGCATGGACGCAAATATGTTCAAATAGAAAAAGCGTGAGTTTGAGTGTATGTGTGTATGCTTTTATATTTGGCCCCTGTGCCATAGTGGTAATAACATACAAGTTAGCTGTTAGTTCTTAAGCATTTCATTTTGAATCTATATAAGCACGTATTCTTCTTGCTGTTTCACTATTCTTGTAATGTTAGTCGAAAATTGATGCCAGAAACATCATCAGTTCATTTTACACATCAACTGTTGCCGACACTATTGTATTCGGAAAGTATTAAGCAATTTGGGTTAAAGGCCTTCGAAAGGATAATAATGTTACCAGAACATCTTAGGGGCGTCAATCGTTCTGACATTACAGTGACCACAGTTTTCAAACTAATTGAAAATTATTCTTAACTGTATAAGACGTTTCTTTGATATGATGCTATAGCATATTGGTTAAGTTTTCCTTATATTCGTGCCATTCATTCACAATCTATTAGTAACCTCCATGGTTACAGCAGGTTTACGGTATGACATTTGTAAATATATGTTATATAAATATATATATATATTGTATATACGTGTGTGTATACATACTATTTGTATTTAATGTATGCTTCCTATGCTTGAATACATATCATGAACATTATTCAATGCTTGTACGTGAGTTTATGTCGGTTTCTATGGTTTGTTTAACAATTGTTGCCATTGTAAACATTTATGCTTATACTGTGTGTTAGTATATAAGATATATATATGTATATATATATACTTACTTACTTACATATAAATTTAATATAATATTATATGTCACACAGTCTTTTTTTTTGTATATATAATATTTAGGCAGAATTTTATAAAATTAATACATTGAATTACTGTTAATTAATTAGTAAAGTCGTTATTTCATTACAACATAGAAATATTTATTCCGTGAATAATTTAGATTCAATATAGGGAGCAGAAGAGAAGAAGAAGAAAATAAGAAGAAGACCTACATATTGACAACATGTTGAGTAAAAAAGATGCGTAAAATACTTTCGTGTCAAATAGATTAAGATACAAAGCCAACAAGGAATACTGATATGATTCCATTACGTGATATGCTTCTGTATGATTAATTTGTGACTCGTTTCGCACGAAGGCATTTAAGCTTGTCGTTGCTTAATATCGCGTCGTCTCAAATATAAAGACAATGCATTCCTATGTAGGTAAATGAAATAAAAAATCAAATATTTGAATAATTTCTTATGTGTACACCCATACCTCACTTTGCGTCGGGGTTACGTTCCAAAAAAGCACGACGCAAATTGAAACGACGCAAAGCGAGGTATTGGTGTATTAGAAAAAGGGAAAATTTGTTTTCGCGGTTTTTCATCGAATTTGAGAATTTTTTTTTTTTTTAAGTGAATCTGATTTAACTAAACATATGCCATTTGAAACGATCACCTTTTGAACTTGTGCCTTGAACATTTTAAGCTCATTAATTATAGTAGAGTTTCTAGAATTTCTGGATGAAGAACCAAAACCAAGTGATCTTCACAGGACTCTTTGGAAAAAGCTTTATATCATTTGAGGGGTTCTGTCAAAAGTGAAAGAAGTCGAGATCTGACGAAGCAAAGCCCAGGGAATACGATGGATACATCAAAATTTCCTAGGCAAGATTTCTAAAATTTTTTTCGACTCATTAAAAATGTTCGGTCGGGTTTGTTTCGATAGGAACTTACACCTTTCTTGTTCATTCCATTTGTATGATTGAGTTGGATTACATGATGTTATCGTATTAATTGTTGACAGTAAAGATCCATTTATAATTATCTTGCACTAGGTCATGATGTACGATTCGTTTCCCATCGTACTAAACCGTAAATGTTACCCTAGATGGCACACATTACGGCGGATCTCACCACCGTTGGCGTAGATTCAACTATGTTAGATTTTTTAGATATTTTTCGCATATTGTTGTCTTGGATGATCCACTTTCCAAAGTCTATCATCAATCTCTCTAAAAAGACACTCGTATTTATTCCTTTTCAGCAGTCGTTCTTAGATGTGATTTTTCAATATTATTTCATTCGGTTACTTATTATATGAAGTCTTATGAAAATGATTTAAAAATTTTTGTTTTTTGTCAATATTGAGTTTCACAGCGATGTTACAAAATAAAATGTGTTGACGTTTTTTACTGTTTTGAAGAATTTTATCGAATTTATTAACGATTCACCGATCAAAGTATGGCTCATTTTTTCCATCAAAATTTTTAAGACGCAAACGAGTAAACCATTCGCTCGTTACTAATTTTGATGAAACATTTTCACTTATAAGCACCACGAGTCTGTTGCATAACATTGCGCAGCGTTATTGCCCTGGTCGAAATGATATTGTAGAATGCGGCGAATTTTATTTTTTTCTTTAATTTTGGCTCATTTCCAAAACGCAATTACTTTCGAGTGAATTAACAAACGCTATAATATTTTTTAAATTATCTATGAAGTGTCACCTTTTACACGCGCTATAGTATGCTTGGATAGGATTGTTATTACCAAAGTTACGCGATTTTATTGAAAGACGTCACAAACTTTTTCCTTGACCTAATAAAGGCATATATATAGTATCATATGTGTTTACACATTTGTAATGTTTTGAAGTTGTAACTGCGGTTTTATAATAGGGACGCACGACAGCTGTAGATGCTGCAAAATTAGACTCTTGAAGGTAAAAGGTGGAAAAGGTATAAAAAGAAAAAAAAATAGTATGCACGTGTTAATATTATGTTAAAATAAATATGAAAAAGAAGAAAAGAACACACGAAAACTGGAAAGACTCAAATGAATCCAAGGAAACTGCTACTTTGTACTACAACAACGTAATGGAATAATATACAATATATAGTCTAGCATCCCGGGTATAGAAACTGTACGGTAATCGCTAATTTATAATTAGTTTCAAGTTTTTAAATTAAAGAATAAACAATTTCAAATTTTAAAAAAATAGACAACAAAGAGAGAAAAGAAATATTATATAGTGAAAGAGTGAAGAGAGCTGTTGAATATTACTGCTGTGTATTGAAGAAGATCCAAGTTGATCTATTACAAGCCACGCAGAGCTTTCTCATCGTTACAGTTACAAGATTACTACATTTTTTTTTTCTTTTCGTGTGCAATTGAAGGTATGGATTTTGAAATTACAAAATATATGTGAGTGTAAAATGTATGTTAATAATGTCTAAATAATTAAAAATCTTAAAAGATGCATTCCAAAGAAAATATAACTTTTTTTCTTTTAAATAGGGGATTGATACCATCTATTGTTGCATGGTGAAGTAGGAAAATCAAATCCTCCAGTGATGGCTTATTCATAGTGTAGTAACTAGATATGTTGAAATCAATTTCTATATAGCGTATATACTTTATCGGTGCAAAACTTTTAAATAATTCCACGTTGGTATAATTGTTTCTTTCCATCGATAAAATTACGTATTACCTATAGATGATATGATGCCAAGACAGGAGAATATGTTTAGTGATTAGTTGGTAAAATAAAATTTTTTTCTTAAGAAACTAATTAGAAGCGTGACTTTTTACGTCTAATTTTTAGTCATCAGTCAGCTTGGGGATGGCAAAATGTGTATACATTTTCAGAGTGCGATATATTAACGTTTTGAACAAAAAATTCGTTGCATTTTCATTACTTTTAACAAAACTTTTAGTTAATCTTTGATAAAGTCACGTATATAGTTTCAATGGCATCTTCAGTTATCTTAAATTTTCAACGGTCAAATGCTTTTGCATTATTGCTATATAGTAATGGTTGGGCTTACATCTCATACCGAAAATATTTTTTAATAATTTAATGTAGAAAATAATTGAACAATAAATGTATTAAAATATTTTATATGATATATCCGCGTCGTTGATTTATGTTAATTTGTAACACTTCTGTAGTATTTTTTGAAATGTACTTAAGTTCTTCGCGTGTGGTGGGCGAGAAAAAAAACTTGAGAGCATCGAGCGTATTTGAATTTCTTTCAGTTCTCTTTGACTGGAAAATTAAATAACATAAAAAGAACCCTATTAGTGCGTTAAAAGAACTTCACAAAGACCGTGGCATTAATACAAATACAATACTGAGAATGAGATCATCTTTCTTTCGTTTAAGGGTGGAGCTGTTCAAAATTTGTTAAAGTGGAAAATTACATCTTCACGGGTTTCGTCTTTTTTTTTCTTTTTTTTACATATATATATATATATATATATATATATATTTCATTTGTAATGTCTTTTGTTTGCTTCTATTGTCCTTTCAATTTTAGGTATTTTTTCTTACATAGAGAAGTTGTAAATTATCCTTAATCTGCAGAGTAATATTAGTCAATAATGAATGGCGAACCCGGGGAAATAAGAAAGATCTTGAAAACATGCTGTGTTTTTCTTCTGTTTCTTCTTCTTATTCTTCTCCTGCTTTTATTTATTTAATTTCTTTTCAAGAATATCAATTTAGTCGGGTCACAGGCAGTCAATCTTTGTAAAGTAAATTTTTTAATAAATAAATTTTATTTTGCTATAGAAACGAAAGCAAAATGAAATAGAAAGAAAAAACACTTGTGTTCGCTTTAGCTTTTGGTGATGACAGATTTGTTTGTTGACTTTATGTTTACATGAGATACGGTCAGTATATGTTTTTACTTTATTGCAGATGATTTAGGTTCTATGTTTATACTAAACGGAAAGTTTTCTTTCTCAACACTGAGGCTTAAGTGCAATTGGAAACTAGCAGGGTATTAATAACTGCTTCTTTCTTTTTTTTTTTCAAGCTGTGCTTCCTTTCTATTCCGTACAAATATTTTAATATCGTATTGAAGTTTTAATAGAAAAATAAATTTATTTATTTGAAAATAAACTGTTGTAAGATTTAATGCCAACTAAATTCTCAAATGATAATAATGAACAAGAGAAACCAATTAACAGGCTGACATACGCAGGATTAATAGCAAGTTTTTATATCCGCCGCCGAAAAGCGAGCCTGTATGAGTTTTCTCATACAAATTGTAATAACTCGAACTACTTATCGAAAACTTTGTACCGTACTGCCGAGTGTTTGTCAGTATAATCCTTGGTTCTCGTTATTGATTGAAAAAACTGAGATTCACCAAAATGAAACTTTTCACATACATCCTTAATTCGTTTCCAGAGATCTTAATTTCAATTTGGCCATGATTCGTGTAAAAATACGGCTATGTGTGTTAAAAAACTAAAGTTATTTGAAAAAAAAGAACGATTATTACTTTCGGCGAACTGTCTTTTTTTTAACCTAAAATGCACTAGCAAGGCATTAGAAGCTATTGTACAAACAACATGTATCATTTGTAACTCACACACACACACATACACACATTTGTCTTAGATATGAACATTTAGCTATTGTTGGGCAAGCCTTGGTCTGATACAGTTACATTTTAAATTTCGCAAGAGGAAACTTGAAAATCTGGTTTAAAACTTTATCAAATTTTTACTAATTATCAACTGGACTAGCAACCGAGTTTGCTGCATTTGTAATTGACGACAGCAATAAAAAACAGTTTTTGGCAATAAATTCTTATTTGAAAAGTGACGCTTAACAATTGAAATGTGAACAATCTATGAGGTTAAGAATTTTGATTTATTAGTTTAAGATATGTCTACATTTCAGTCATAAAATGTATTAAATCGAAAATTCTGCAAAAAAAAATTAAGAAAGTTATGACTTTCAATGCCTTTGTTAGCATTAATTGAATTTCAAGTTCAATTCGAACCAATTCTAATTTTAATTCAACATTAATCCAGTTCTGATGCAAGTTGAATTGGGTTTTAATTCAATTTAAACTCAGTTCAGTTTAAGTTCAGTCTCAGTTCAGTCTCAGTTTAATTTCAATTTAATTCTAATTCAATTTCAATGCAGTTTTTTAAAATTTCAATTAAATTTGTTTTCAATTTCCATCCAATTTCAATTTAACTGCGATGCAATTTAAATTCGTTTCCTTGTCAATTTCAATTCAATTTCAATGCAATTTCACTTTAAATATGAATAAACTTCAATTCAATTTCAATTCAGTTTCGATTCAAGTTAGTTTCAGTTCAATTTCAATTCAATTTGAAATCAATTTCAATTCAATTTCAATTTCAGTTCTATTTCATTTCAATTGAAGTTCAATTTCCACTCAATTTGTAATCAATTTCAGTTCAGTTATAGTTAACCGACATTTCAATTTCAATTCTATATAAATTCAATTGCAGTTCAATTTAAATTCAATTTGAAATTAATTTCGATTCAAATTCAGTTCAATTATAGTTAAACTAGGATTCAATTTCAATTCTATTTTAATTCAATTGCAGTTCAATTTCAATTCAATTTGCAATCAATTTCAATTCAAATTCAGTTCAAATATAGTTGAACTTTAATTTAATTTCAATTCAATTTCAAATTAATTGCAATTCAATTTCAGTTCAATTTCAGTTCAATTGCAATTCAGTTTCAATTTTCATTCAACTACAACTCAATTTTAATTCGATTTTAGTTTAGCTAAGTTAAGTATGTGAGTTATTTTAATTACAATAGTAACGGATCAGAATATAATCGATCATAACTAATAAAATTTGTCGAAAGCTGTTTTTACATAGGTTTTTGCATTAATACTTACGAGTTTAATTCCAAATCTAAGCGAAACTTATGATTAAAAGCCTTAATTAATAATGATGTACGATGAAAATGTTTCTGAAAAGATAGGAAGAAAAAACAAAATGAGGTCAGAAAAAGTTGTTTGTTAAATCAACGATATTAGTCTGAAGGCATCTTTAAAATACTTCTGTGTTAATATAAAGTATCAACAGAATTTTAGACATGTACATGTAATATATGCACAAAAATATATACATATATATTTTCCTTTTAATCAACCGCAATATACACATAATTAAATCGACCAATGTATGATATTACATATGCTTGACTGTTTTTTATCTTCGGTTTCTTTTTAAGCCAACGATGAAGAGCTGGTCTGTAATACAAGTAAGAAATTTTTCTATTGTGACGAATCTCAGCTACCCTATCCATTGAAGCAAATGAATAAAAATGTGCCAAATCGTTTTGCTAAATTTGAGCGTGTTAGCAGATGGTTTAGACTTTAGAATTTTTGTTTCGGCATACAGTCGGTTCAAACTTTAGATAATTATTTGCTACAAATTAGTCAGTCTTATTGAAATTTCTGTTTTTCGATTTTTGTTCTTTATTTCTTTAATAAGTGACTACTATTTTCAAACGGAATTTAAGGAATTAAGCCAAAGACTAATATGTAGAATCTTATTTTCGTTTATAAATATTATTTGCGGCATAAAATTCTAACAATATAATGACAGACGTAAAAGTTGAAGAAAGTCGATTTAAAACGTGTATATCCGGTTATAACAAATAGAATGAAAACATTAGTGTACAATATTGGATATAAAAATGAGATGAAATTTAGAGTCGGAGACAAATTAGAAACTGATGGCAGAGATGAATACGTAACATTAAAAATTCGAGATTGAAAAAAATAGGAAAAAAAAGTATAAAAAAAAAAACTAAACTTGCAAATGGATAAATAATACACTAAAAATCTGTTGCAAATCTGCACATGTGTTTTCATTTGGTGAAGAATAGAATTTTTGAAGAAGACAAAACAAAAAAGAAGCAAAGGCTATATAACGAAAAACAACGAAGAGATCAAGTCACTGCCACAACTGCAGGGTTTCACCTAATGGTAGTTTTTCTTTATTTCTTCTTTCTTGCTTCGCTGTTCATTACTCAAAATGTAATAATAATTTTCTTTTTTTTTTCCGTTCATTCATTTATGAACTTTTTTGTCATTCATTTAAGTAACGTCGTTGCTGGTTGGTGGTTAAAATATGTACGTATTTGTCTGTGAATTCTTTTGTTATATATTTTTAGTATTTCCTGCATTTTCATATTTTATTTTTATTTTTTATTATATACCAACTACATTTTTCTGGATAAAATGAAATGTACGTCTGTATGTCTGTCTGTCTGTTTGTTTGTTTGTTTGTTTCTTTTCATAATTTTTTAATTGTAAATTATAATAAATGTGAAAAGAAGAAACGAGATAAGCTCTAACAGAGTTAATTAACTAATATTCATTCTATGGTAGACTTTAAATTTCCAAATTTTTCTTAATTCTTAGCAAAACTTAAAGACAATGCTACTAATGGGTTTACGAGAAATTATTGTTTAACCAATAATTTATAGGAGAAGCAAAGCGTTGCATTGATTTTAAAATGTAGAAAAAAAAACGACATTTCCTCTAATTTTTTTTTCTTTTTTTTTTTTTTTAATATAATAAAAAAGTTATTTTCAATTATACTTTTGTAAAATTGTTATTTAAAAATTCGGAAAATTTAATCGTTGGCGGTAGTGGTTTTCGCAGACGTTAAGTCCGCGCAGTGGGCAAGATATGAGATATAAGAGTATTAGCATTAAAATGTTTTTCTCAGTAGGTAAGTATGGACCGTGAATGAATGTGAAGGATTTTAATAAAATATTTAAATTTGGATTTTTGTTCGAATTGTCTGCACAATATTACCAACTTCCATGAAATTTCTCTCATCGATTGAATCGTTCAATAAGTTGTAAATAAAAATTATTCGTTCAAGCGCTGACCAATAATCTTAGTTAGCAGAAGTAGTGCATAAAATTTCAACATAATCGCTGCAAGAAATGGTGTTCAGCGAGACTTGAAACTTGAGGAAATTATTCTTGACATGTTGTACTAGTAAATAAGAGAAAAAAAAACAATGGATTTTTTGGAAATTTTCAAAACCCATGTAAGAAGAAAAGTAAAAGAGTACGAGTGTGGGCCCCGACTACGGGAAAGATTGAATAAATCCTATGAAGTTGCAAATCACTTCGGTGAAACACTTTTTTTGCTTGGAGATTAATTTTATGTATTCTTAGGCGCCTTGTAGGAGTTAACAAAATAATTCACTTTTTTTTTTTATATTTTCAAATATTAGAAGTAAAACTTTTCCTTTTTTTCTATTAATCGTTTTTTTCGGTTTTTGCCCTTTTACAGTTTGAGTTAAAAAATATATTTTAGAAAGAAAACTTGTATAACAAACATGAAATTTCTATGAACTATGAAGACTAAATCAAATGTTGTTAGAAATGTATAACAAGTAATTGAGCGTCCTTGTACTTAAAAGGCAACAAAATGATTAATTTTTTTTTTTATTATATAACAATTTCGGAGACTTCTTACATAGGATTTGCTTTATCGGGTGTACATACAAATGTTTCCTTGCTATTTTTTTTTTATCGAAAAAAAAAAACATTTATTTCAAGAGAATGGGAAACCATATTTTATTCAATATTTTATCCATTGTTGACACTAAATGAATTATTTGCGGAAATGATAACAAATCTTTGGAAACTCTTTACAAAGGGAACCATTTTTTGAATGTCGCCCTAAGCATTGTTCAGATATATAATATGTTATCGATTGAAATCGGTGATTAACAAAAGTGCTAATATTTAGTGAATACATGGCAGAGGATAACACGTTCAAGTTAAAAGTGTTGACTGTTATTGGCTTCCTGGACAAGTTTTGCCATTTATAGCTGATACTTATCGTACTTAAAAAATTACGATATGACGATTTTTAGAGTATTGGGCGCGTTCTTTTTTCCTCTATTGCATCAATTATTTTTATTAGTATGGTTATATTATAATTACGTTTGATTGGATAAACTTATCAATACATTATATCCTGCTTGGCTTTTTTCTAAGTGGAAGCATCATGGCTTTAATCCTAATGTTAATGGTTGATCTAGTCTTCATCATGATTGTTTACACTAATGATAACGTCATGACTGCATTGTTCGTCGCCTGTCAAGGTTTAAAAGTATATCCTTTTGAATTAGACAAGAAAAGTAACCATTTGATATAGACCTCGATTGATTCGAATACCTAAGAAATAAAATTTTGTACTTTTTTTTTTGTATTATAGACATGTAATGATCGTTTTAATATAAATAACCCGTTCAAGTCGATTCAAGCAATTTATATTATTTCTCGTTGATATTTTTGTTAAGCTATATCTGTACATGTTATTATTATACGCATATATTTGTACTTTATGAACTTTATTTAACATTATAAGTGAAAGAAAGGAAGGTTTCCTTATGCAGTCACTAAGCGTTGAACGAACGTTAATAGATTAGCGACCCGTTTAAGAACTGCTGTTAAAATGAAAAAGTTAATTTCTTAAGTATTTTGAAAAAGGAAAAAACAAACCAAGTAGTTACATAATATTTATGTTTTCTTTTTTTTCTTCCTATTTTTGTTCTTATTGTGTTATTACACTTTGACCGTAAAATTCAAAGAATTTTTGACCGCCATCACCACCGCCACCATTCGTTTTAAGCTTGTACGCCATTAACAAATTACAGCCGATATATAATATTGTATATACACTTAGTAATTCAGTCGTTCGGTTTATCTCCCTTAAAGCATGCTACACAAATAAAACTAAAGTGGTGAACTGAGAGTTTACACAAAGGAAGACAAAATGAAACAAAAAAAAAAAAAAAAAAAAAAACACTTTTCATTTATTGTTTGCGTTGATAATTTCGAGTACACAAACAACAAAATCTTGTCCATATATACAAACACATACATATACATGTATGTATATGTATTCGTAAAAAATATATACGTTAGCTTCAACAAACTATGGTTTCTGTTTTTTTTTGTTTTTCTTCTTATGGAAAAGCGTAAAAAGACCCTTTTTTACTTTGGTTACTCTGTGCGTCTGGTTGTATTCAGTTAACCTATTGTTAATGTTGTTCCATTAAAATTCACAAGTAGGTCTGAGTTGTTTATTTTAATTTTTTTTTTGTTTTTTGTATTTCTTTTACTCTATTGTTACTGCTTTTATATCTTGACCTCAAAAATGTCTGCCAGTTGGTATATAAAAACAAGACAACGAAAACCTAAATAATACAGCAACAACAACAGCAAGAACATAAATTCCTGATGTTTTTTTTTTAAACATTTTCAGCAACAAATAGACAAAATAAGTAAAGCAAAGTCCTTTTTTTTATACACAAAAATGATTTAATTAATTAACTTTAAAATGTTTAATGAACAAGCAAAGTATGTGCAGTACTTTTCATTTAAAAGCGTCTTGCTAAAAATACGAACGATGGTACACTTATATAATTTCTTTAAATTGTGTCTAAATATTAATTTCATTGTGTTTTCAATATAAACTGACAAAAAAAAATATATATATATATATATTCTTAGAACATAACAACTTATCCATATTTGCAGTAAAGCGAGATGAACTGTATCAATCTAAGTAAAATATAATGTTTTTAGTTCATAATATATAAAATAAAAATAATACCTTCGTTTAAATGTTCCGCTGTTTGTATGCTATCAAATCGTTTAATAATATGTCAGAAGTGCCAGAATGGAAGTGAAGACTTGTGTAATATTTTGGATAAACTTTCAATTACATTTTTCATGGAAAAGATATTTGAGAAAGCGATTATTTCGCTTAATTCATGGAAATGTTTCAGAAAAATAAGTTAGTAAGTTAGTGTAGAGAAAAGATAATATAGTTATTTAATATTTCAATTAGGGTAAGAGAATACTTAGGTATGACGATTATACTTTAATCGTTCTAAGTCTCCGCGTTGCATTACACGCCTTTGACATTTAATTACATGCGTAGTTTCTGTATATAACCTGTATTTTATTTAGATATTAATTTATGGAGAAAATGTGCATTTACTTGAGTTTGAAAATTAAATTCATTTATTCATTTATTAAACATATTAAGCCACAATTTGCGACTACTTAACTCTATGACTATTTATTGAACTAACATTCATTTAAGCTACAATATCTCAAGGTATTAAATACAGCTGTTGTACTCGCTGTTCTTTATGAAGATCTCTAAAATACAATGATTTATAACGCGTATTATATTTCGTATCGTATTAAAATCTTTTAATAATGAGAAATTTATTTATTTATAATTCACAAAGCATAAGTAATAAGAACAACCGGCCAACCACATAAGCTTTTAATTTAAAAGAGGCCTACTAAATTCATATTCGAAAATACCACTTTTAAAGAGTAATATCATTTTGTTTGCCTTCAAAATAGGGTCATTGGTTTTAAATTTATACTAAAGCAGAAAAAAAAAACCAAAAAAAAAATTATATAAAAAGAAAAAGATTTATTAATATCTATATAACATCATAATCATTAAAAATAATAATATTTTTTTTCTTTGACTATTTAATGGACGAGAACAATGAACGAAATATGATTTTTTTCATATCATAATGCCAGAACTACAAATTTTCTGAAAATATAACTCAAAATCTAGTAAACGAAAAATCATTTTTTCGAAAAATTATTTAGTGAAATTACTATGATTTGCATGCTTCGAGGCTTATATTCTGAAGCTGTAACTAAAATTTGAAAGTACACGATTGAAGTTTCAAGGATGCAAAATCTAGGCTTTTTAATAAAAAAACAAAAAATGTTTAAAAGCTCAAAATCTCACTTTTGAAACTATTTTTATTTCAATTTCAATTCAATGATGTCTACACAATATTACTAATTTATTTTCTTTAAATATCTCTATAATTGTGACAGGCAGTAGTACCTAATATTTTTTTTTTCGTCTTCTCTTGGTTTTTGTATTCGCGAATTTCTTCTAACGTTGATCGATTCATTTAACATTTTAATATTTCGCTCAACTTATATATGTATAATTTAAGCTAATAACATAAAAACATCAAAAAAATAAAAATAAAAAAAAATAAAAAATTTATAGGACGATAAATGCTACACTTTAACTACTCTCCTTTTTCTCGTTTAATATTTTTAAGTTTGCAAAGAAAAATCTTGTAGTTTAGAGACTTAGTTGCAATGTTCACGGTTTTATTTCACATTTAGAATTAACCTTTATTTGCTATATTTTTATTAGGCGCATGTGAACCTTGTTCGAGTTTTATGTTTAGGTTATAGATGATAGCGTAAATATTACGAAAATATAAGAAAAGTGAAAATTGAAAAAATCCGATATAAAATTAACAAGAATTATGTTCATACTTTTAAAATAATAATAAATTATTTATTCAATCCATTTATTCATTTGATTCATTCAATTCATTCATACAATTCAATTCAATTATTGGCAGAGAGCTATAGTCGATAGAAACGAAAAAGGAAACATTATAAACATAAAAGGTTTCAAATTGTAAAGGTAAAGTATAGAGTAACGGACGGCTACGTGATAAAACCAAGCATATGAATTATTAAAAATATTAAAAGAATTATTTATTTGAGTATAAAACGATGAACAAGTTTATGGCTGTTAAAATTTTTTTTAAGAATTTTTTTTTATCAGGTCATTAAGGTGAAAAACTCAAAAAAAAAAAAAAAAATACGAAATATTAAATTCGGTTTATATTGAATTTTTTTGCCGAGCAACAGCTTTAACAGCTTGTCTACCATATTTACTTGCAAGATATGACACGAAGATCGAATCTTTATATTGATCGTATAAATTACATCGTTAGTGTAGTGTGCATTATAAAAAAATATTTTTATTTTTTTAATTTTATGCGCTTTCTACATAAATATAACAAAATTTAAGAGCTATATATTAGATGAGAAAAAACTTCGTGGCATTTTTTGCATAAACGTCGAGAACAATGAAAATTTATTAAATCAAAAATGAGCTATATTGATAGATCAAAATTTTGGTTGCATCAATCTCAGCCAAACTTTTTTAATTTTTCCGAATTATTAAAAAATTTATTTTATCTGTCATTTTAACATGATGGAAGACGTCACCTTTTCTTCCGATTAATTCTTAATTTTTTTTTATCTCAATTATACGTTGTAATCGCATTAGTTTTTGATTCCATACTCCATATATAGTGAAGTATAAAGAGATCTATGTCATCAGACAGTATTTAAAGGCTTTGCATTGTTATTCTGTTTTAATCTGGGCCAAAAAGGAATTGATCAAGTTAGGTTGGAATGAAATTGCAGCAAAGTATGAAACAGTTAGAAAATCGCTTGCGAGATTTTGTAAGTAAAAATTTTTAGCCACAGGAAATGGTCTTTAACTTGAACTTGAAACTTATCCCGATTCCGGATTATTCTGCATTTCTGTCTCCTTATTGTAATCACTACTGGTTAAGATTGATGCAGTCATATTTACTAGAACAGCTGTTCACAAAAGTTGGAAGAAGTGCGAAAATAAGTCGTCAAATATTTCATCTCGAAATCACAAATATTCTCCGATTCCCGATAAATGGCAAAAGATCATAAATAACGATGGTTGCTAACTTGATTTTGAAGGTTTATAACAAGTACTTTTTTAATTGAAATTGAATTTCAATCAAAAAGTACAAAGGATTTATTTATAGACCAAATATTTTTTCTCTCGAAAGCGATTTCAAGTTGAAAATTTCTTTTAATTAAAATGACTGACAAGTAAATTTGAAATTCTTTGCAGCGAATTTTTTTTGTAATATATCAACTGAAGATGACGACAAATAATATAATTTTTCAAATTTCTTTCTTCTAACACGAGACACGAGACATTCAATGACCTGCAAGAATTATGTTGTTTTTATTTTACACTATTACGCAAGAATAATTCGCATTAAATTAATAATTTTTTTGTTGTTTTTTAATCTCATTATTTGTTCTTTATGTATATATAAAAATAATTAAAGCATTTTTAAAAATCCCTGCATATTTGCGGTCGCTTAAAGAATGATATTAATTTATTTTGAAAAATAATTACATCGACTTAATTAAAAAATTCTAATTATCGTTTAAGTGTCTCCTAATCAAATTTTCTTGTGTAGACAAGTGTAACTTTGCGGCAATTCAGACAGATAATTGCAAGGAGAGAAGTAATGCCTTCTGAAATGGTAAAATTGATATCGCATTCGATTAATGACACAACGCAATTATATATAAATTATCATTTCAAATGACGTTAATTTACCTTATAAATGTTTACGAAAAATACATTTCTTGTGCTATCGAAATGTTTTTCTTTAAATATCATTTGCAAAATGTTGTTTACATAGTTTCTGAAATATATGTTAACAAACGATACTCTACTGATATCAACGTTCTATTGATAACTAATTTACATATAAATTGACAAATGTTTTTAAGAGTTTTCGACTACAGAAAAAAAAATATAGTTAGAAAGTAATGATAATAAGCTATTCTTAGTAAAATTCAGATAAATAATATCATGAACGCAAAGTCAAAAAAACAGAAAAAACCATTAAATGTTAAATTCGATGTGCGCGCTTGCAAAATAAATGTATTCTTATTGAATCAACAAGATTGCAACAGTTCCTTGTGTATTCAGTAAAAATTATACTAAAATTTATATTATATTTTTTTCATTTTAAGAATTTTTTAAATAATTTTTAAAAAGTATTTAATCTCATAATTATATTTCAATTTCGCATAAGCAAACAACTAAACAAAAAAAATTGATTGAAAGTTCTCAAAATTTTCCAACGCCTCTGTCAATATTATCACAATAAGTACTGGAGAATATAAGCTTCCGTTAATAACATTTCCCCATATATTATCTATGACTATTACTATCTATTAATTATTATTATATATATATATATATATTTATATCATGCGCATATAAATATACCAGATGAGCTGAAAAGTTCATAGGCTAACATAGAAAAATTCTTTTTTTTGATAGAATTTGACTTTACTTTTTAAATATAGTTGCCTTCCACTCCACTCGGCTGATTGTCAATTGGACTCCGGTGTGAAATGATGGAGTCATGTAACACGTAACGTATCTTCTTGGTTTCTTGCTTCTTGCTTGGCAATAAATGTTGATTATCGAAGAAGTTGCATGTGCTTACATAATTTATATATTTTTATTTTCATTTCCGTAATTATAAGGCGTAGATAACTAATACAAATATACATTACAAGGGCTGACTCTTAGCGCGTTATGCTACTTGTATTTCATCATCCCGTGATCCGGCAGACATTTAAAAGCAAGATATGCAAATTTAAAGAATCTAATGCTATGTTCACGGTGCAACCGAAGTTGCATCGACCGATATCGGACGTTGTCGCTTATACGTTGAGAAACAAGTGTTGATTACTTTACGATTATAGTAAATTAATTTGCATCAAGATGCTTAGGAATTTGCCTACGATCCATTTCCATTCATAAGTGCGATAAAAACTATATGGATAATAGTTGGATTCAAATCTACAGACGAAGAGGTGAAGATATACGTACGGAGTTCGACAATGTATAATAGCTAACGCAATGTTTAGTGAATATGAAGATTAGGAATTAGGGATTATGCCACGGAAAACTATATTAAATGCGAAGAATAGATTTGCTAGAGAAGAAGACAAAGATTAGTTTACGGATATATATGTATATATATATATATATAAATGGCCTTATACACTTTGAGCAGTAAGGGGATTGTACGACATGATTGTAAAATGAGCAGAATATAAATGAATTAAATACACAAAAATTTGATCATAAATTTTCAAGGAGTATGCATAGCGCATAACAATTTCACACTTAAACACTTCGTGTGTTCGTATTGAGAGGGAACATGACACCGTATATCTCAACGAAAAATTTCAGCAAGAGCATGATACGCGCCTAATTGAGCTTAAACAAATTCATGAAATTTAATGTTATCTACGCACTAAGTACAATACTCTTACCAACCTTCGGAATTTTTCTTGAATGGTCGAATATATTAAAGAAAATAACTTGCATTAAGTTTAAAAGGTGCAAAAGTGTTGGAAATCGCAACTATTTACAAATGAAACCCGTTTTAAAAGTATCATTACGAAGATGAAGTTAGCGAATGATATATATGTTTTGACAAGACAGGCAATTTCTAGGATAGTTTTGGACATGGAAAAATCTGTTTTAAAATATTTAGATTTTAATCAAAACTTAACTCGAAGTTCGATGAGTTGATATTCGTATTTCGGTGAAATATTTTATGTCGCGCCAAATTAGCAAAAAATCAGATATTGGAATTCTCGTTTTTATTTTTTTCTTTGACGAACGTCAGGGTTTCAATGAACCAATAAATCCGCTTCCTTCGACAATTAATTTCACAAATAGATACTCTCTATTGTTTTATACTGCTTTCGAATTTTTTTTTTTTTATAAAAGAAAGTACGCCTTAATGTATAGGATCATCCATTTCGTGGTCCGGATTTGATTTTTTTTTTTTTTTAGTAGCATATGTAAAACAAAACTGTTATCCAGAGCATTATATACTTAGAATAATGTTTGCCATTTTACAGTGTCCATCGTTTAACAATCGATGAACGTGTTAAAATAATAAAAATTTACTACAAAAAAAAAAGAAAAAAAAAAAAACAGATTCTGTAGTAAGTATGTTTCGTCAGCAGATTATGAGACGACATAATCGGTCCACCCGGGTTCACTAAAGGCAAAACTGTTACTGCAAAACTACAAAATATATGAAAATTATTTTTTTTCGGATTTTTTTAAAAATAAACCAGTAACGGTTTTGTTGTTTTTAGATCTGTGAATTAGAGGTTATATGCTGATATGTATACTCGTATATAAACTGATATGTAAAATGGATCTAATGACAGCTAAGTTCACCGTTATGTATGATGAACATTCAACGTTCACTGTGAACGCGAACATGACCCGCTCTGATTTGTTTTCTTTTTCTTTCTTTTTATGTTAATATACTTCCAAACTTTTCTTTGCGCTAAAAAAAAAAAAAAAAAAAAAAATAAATAAATAAAAGAAAAGAATTCCAACAAAGCTTTACAACATTTCTAAATGCCTATACGAGATCGCGTATATATGTGCGATTGAGAGATGTGCACATTTGAGAATTTGTATACACGCGTATTGTTACCAGATAAAAGTGGTACTTGTGTATACGTTGTGGTGTGCTAATAGTAGCGATGCTGCAAGTGATAATTGGTGCTAGTCAGGCTGCATTGTATTGTTATCGTATGAGAATGCTACCCGTAAATAGTTTTCAGTTTAAAGTCGGTTAAATTGTATGCTTCAGTTACTTTTTCTATTCTGGTATTCTGTTGTGTTTAGATTGTTGACAGAGTGCCAAATAGTGCCAAACACTCGAAATTGTTGCACAACTAACGTTTATCTTGCCCTTCTCCGCTGCAGTTTCATCAAAGGTTGCATCGAAAAAAAAAAAAAAAATCTTTTTTTAAATGGCAAAAAGATGAACAAAACAGAAAATAATCAAACAAAGTAGTAGTGTAGTACTGACGTGGTTTCGACCAACAGCAAAACGAAGGAAAATTGTAAAGTTACGCAAAATGTTTAGAACTCGTAATGGTTGGGTAGCATTTTGCTTCTTTTTGATGTTATATAACTCATAAATATAGGCATACATACATATATATATATATATGTATGTGTATATATATATACCATATATAGGACACCTAATAAGACTTTTATCATTTATAATCACCTAAATAAATAAATGACATTGAAGTTGAAAGACATTAAGCCAAACAGTGCTTGCAATACTGCTGATCATCCAAATGTCTTAAAAAAAAAAAGTTTTTTTTATTTGTTTTTGGCCTTAGCTGAAATGCACAAATACATAGAGTAAACCAAGTACGTTGTAAACTGCTTATATTTTTCTCGGCATGTGATTTTTATACATTTGCCAAAAACATACAATCAAAGCTTAGGCAAACACGTATGCTTGCTTTTATATAAAAACAAAGATACATTCTTAACAGAACCAAAAACCAAAAAATAAAAAAAAAAGAAAGGAACGAAAACGAAAAAAAAAAACAATAATCTGACCAAACTATCATGTTATGGTTTGTTCATACGAATACAAATATCCATGCATGCACGCTTGTACACAAGGAACATCGTGTGTATCATATAACACACAATTGAAATGCAAATGTAACTGTTTTCTAGTGTGTGCATAATTTTTATTGTTTGTTATGCGGAAAAATGGATTTTGAATAGGCTTAAATATATGCATCCGTGTGACCTTTTCTCCACACTTCGTAACAGTTTCTGCATAATAATTCATGACGGCCAAAGAGACGTAAAGTGCGTGCTTAAATTAATGTTTAACATACATCTTCAGATTTCCATACACATTTTATGACTGCCTGCCTGCTTGCCTGCCTATGAATGTCCGCTCTCTTATTATCCCCTTTTACTTTATTTTGCATAAATCATATAAATACCTATTTTGATAGGAGGTATATAAAATTTCTTATGAACCCTAAACAATTCAAAAAGAGATATTTTCATAATCTAGCATGCATTAGCATCAGTTAAGGGTTTTTTTGGTGTTTGTGGTTATCTACACGAGAACTTCACAACATAAATGAAGTTAAGTTGAGTTTATTTAGATCAAAAAATAGACTTTTGTTCTAAAATCGTAAGTAAATAATTCTATTATGAATTTTCTATCAACCCTTCAGGACATTTCAATCGATTGTTTGATCAGTAGAGCAAAATCAGAACAGATGTAAATGTTTTTGGAACGCTTGAGTCTCAATCAAGTTTCTTAAAGATTCTACGGAAATCATAATATAGTATAATTCAGACAGACAGACAGTATCCTGTTGGAATTGCAACTACAACTTTTCCTCACATCAGGCCTCAATAAGAATTCTATTCGAATAATTTTAGTTATGGCCGTAGATTTTGTGCTAAGAATACGAATAATTTTGTTCAAATTATCTCATAACCTATAAAGTATGAAATCTAATTAGGCATAGCAAGAATGAATAGTTTCACATTCTCATGGATTTTATATTTGTGTGCAGGGAAAGTATATATATATATGTGTATATATGGATCTAGACTATCTGAAATCTGATTACTTTTTATTTTAAACGTCAGAATTGTTGACTCAATATTTTTAAATTGTATTTCTGTTTTTTCTTTTTTTTTTTTTTGCTATGAAACACTAATTATGTTATTGTTGTTCATTATGCTCTCCCTCGTGAAATGCTCGTTTATAAGAAGTAAATATATTTATGTTATATAATTTATATGACTTTTATAGCGAATACTTGGTGGGCAGCTATAAAAAGACCAACAACGAACGAAACGTGTAAAGAATTTGAAAAACAAAAAAGAAAAAAAAACCAACCGAAAAATTATCCGAAATTTTAGTGGATACCTAGAGAACAATGAGTGCTTAATGTACGTATGTATTTCCATGAATGTTAATTTAGGCAAATCGAGGCCACTCATAAACATCTCAATATCTATCTACCCATTTATTTTGTTAGCATTCATGCTGTTTTCTACCATTAATGTTGACATTTATTTAGTCGCTTTTTATTACAGTGCTGCTGGCCGTTCATTGTGAATAGATTTTGAGAATTATAAACGAAGTCTTCATCATTTTTCTTTGTTGGTTATTGTTGTTTGTTTGATATGAATGCCAAACCATGCTCTTTAATTAGTGAAATTGAAATTGATTTTATGAAAGAGCTTTTTGTTTGATAATGTTTTTTTTTATTTACTTTAGCTTTTTGTTTTATAATATTAGTGATTATAGTGATTACGATGATGATGATGATAATGATGATGATGATGATGATGATGATGGTGATAATGATGATTATGACGACAATGTTGATGCTGAAAATGATGGTAATGTGAATGATGGCGGGATTAAAGTTTGGCAAAAGGGCTTTAGAGCAAAGCTGTTATTACATTTTGATAATCAAGCAAAGTATCTTTATTACTAGGAAACCCGAAACGTAATACGATAATAGATAATGTAATATAATATAAGCAATTGAGAAATAACTGCTCACTCATCGTTTTTTATTTTGCTTTTTTTTTTCTTTTTTTTTTTTTTTTTAAATATTCATCGCACAATCTTCGGTTGCTATGCCAAACACAACTGTTTTATTATAATGGTTGTAATTAGTTAATATTTATATTAGAGGATATAAATTTGAAACTTTGAAATTGTCTATTTTACGCATATTTGTAAAAATTCTTCAAAAGTAATATAAACGAATTACACAATTAAACTGTTTCGTTAATTAACTGAAAGGTTAAATTTCTTTATACTAAACTAAATATCATTAACATGTAAAGTCATTGGTTTCGTGGTCCGGATTTGTTGACCTTGTCGCAGTAATTTAAGTAGAACATCGTTATATCATATAGGATATTACATGTTTAATATAATGTTTGCCATTTCGGAATATAGATTGTTGAACAATCGATGAATGCGTCAAACGAGCAAACGCTTATTACAACATGCTGATTCTTAAGTATATTTCGAGCAGATTCTCTGATCGACATAATCGTTCATTCAAGCGCATTATAAGTAAAGCTGTGAAGAAGTAAGAAAAAACTGGACCTGTTCTGAAAAAGATTCACATATCGTCGAAACGCCCGCTTAATCGAAAATATTAGTGCTGTTAATGAAAGTGTCGAAGAAAAAAGTGTCAAATTTATTCCTTACATAGCTTAAGAAACATTCTGATCGCTACAGTCGCATGATTATCAGTTTCTTTTGGCTCGAAATAAAAGATATGAATATTGAAGATATTGAAGATATGTGTCTTCAATCGGCTAATTTCACAAACTACACAATAGTCTCCGTTTTCACTGTATTAAGCGAGGAATTTCCTGTACATTTAATTTCATTTTATGATGAAGTAAATTGATCACCAAGACCGTACCATTTCTTACCGCTGGACTTTTTCTGTGCGATTACGCAAAGGATTCAGTTTATGCGAACAATATTTAAACTCTTGATGCTTTGAAAACGAACATTCATCAAGTTATGGCCGAGCCATTGGCCACGATGTGCAGACGAGTCATTGAACATTACCCGAAAAGATCGAGTGCTGCAAAACGTATTGTGGGGGAGCGTTGAACGGCGCTGTATACAAACTCAAATCTCAATCAGAAGTGCTTTTTATTGACTTTCACTACAAACCTACAAAATGGATAATTCTATATAAAGACGATTTTTCGGAACGTTTTTCATCGAATTCATTTTACTTTTTAGTTTGATTCTTGTTTAAGAATCGAAATCATATGCAATTTGTTTCATGTTTTGAATTAAATTTTGTGGACCTAAGCGAGAAATATGGGAAAGTTTTTACAGTAGAGTACGCAGAAGCGAACACTTGAATATCAAAAAAGTTATTTTGTTGTCCCTCATAGCATAACAAATGAACCGTATTAATGTCTAGAAGAATATCATTTGAGAACTTGTAATGAATGCTCGTAGAACAAAATGTATCTGAACGTAACATTTAACACCGAAAAGGATTATGTGAGATTTTACAATTTTATTCAGACTGTGACGTGCTAAGAAGAAATTCGTATCTATTGTAAACGAGAAGAGTTATTAGAATCACACAAAAGCTCAAAGATATTTCAAATATTTTTTTGATATATTTATCTGTTTCAGACCAAATAGTCCAATAAGTGATTCATAGAAGAAACTTTATGCTCAAATTCTATCTTCCTTTCGATTATCAATTCAGATAAAGGTCCGGTAGATGTTCACATTTATCGCAGCGTTGTAAACTAAATTAATTCGTTTTTTTTTTTTACACCGTGTTCATTTCGCAGAAAGTCGTGCAGATTGTATCTAGCTTCGTGCCTTTAGTAAGATCTACTTTTCGAAACTAAAAAGGGTTTTTCTTTTTATGGTGAAAAATCGATTTTCATAGCTTTGGAATTTCTTTTCCTTCAAATCGTATGCCATCAACTCTTTACTATTCTTCAATTTCGACTTTGTTCAGTTTTCCATTAAAATGACCTTTAGTATATTTTATATGAAAACTGTTATGTTTACCTTCAAACTTGTTGGACTGCATAGTTGCATAAAAATGACCATTAATTGAATTTATAAAAAATATTATTGAACTTGAAATATTTTGATTATAATTTGAGTTATCAAATATGTTGTCATGCATTGAAGATGACGATTTAGTGTGGGTCTTAAATGAAACTTTATAGACTCTTACAAAACATATTTTAAATTATATTAAGTTTCTTCCAAGAAATTTAATTTATAATTTTTCGATATGAAAATCTCGAATAGAATTGTAGTGTAACTGATATTGTCTTATTTACTGTCAAAAATAAATGAAAGCATTTTTCATTATCTCTATTACTGACATTCCAATTAAATATTTTCGAAACGAAAAATAGTCCATCCCCATCTAACGAATTACCTTTAACTTTAATTAACCTTTGGCTAACGTTGTGGAGCTTTTTGTTGTGTTGAATTTTCTTTTCTTTCTTCTTTTTTAAGCACGAAAAATTTTTTAATAAAATTATGGAAAGAGAGGAAAAAAAAGCTATACAATTGAAAAATGGAAAAAGAAAAAATTCAAATAGAAAAATAAATAAATACGAAAGGTCGGTGTTAGGAAACGAAAAAAATGACCAACAAAAGTTTTTAAAAATAGCCAGAAAGTTCAAATGGAAATCGACGTTTATGTAGAGAAAGTAAAGGCAAATTAAAATGAATAGCATTTTAACTGAAATTTGATTTGAAGTTGAAAAGAATCTCTTTTTCTTCTTTCTTTTTTTTTTTTTGCTTTTTGATGGACAAAGTTATTTTGCACAAGGTAGGGTCTTTAAAGTTTATTTTATTTTTTTTTTTTTTTTTTTTGTTGCTACCTAATGGCATAAAGGTCATCAAAGGGAAATGAAAAGAGGTACAGACGAAAAGAGATAGGTTGATGGATAGATCGTGAGGAGCGGCAGAAAGCGGGAGGGAGAGAAAGCGAGAGGGAGAGAAAGCGAGAGGGAGAGAAAGCGAGAGGGAGAGAATACGAGAGGAAGAGAAAGCGAGAGAGGAAGAAAGCGAGAGGGTGAGAAAGCGACAGAGGGAGTAAACGAGGAGAGAAAGCGAGACGGACAGAAAGCGAGAGGGCGAGAAATCGAGAGTGAGAGAAAGCGAGAGGGAGAGAATACAAAAAAATATTTGGCAAATCATTTGTTTGCATCTCTGGATTATGAAAACAGAATGCTTCAGTAAAAGCGGACACTATACGATCTCTAAGTAAATTTAGATTTAGCAATTTTTTGCTTATACATCCGTTTCCGACAAAGCTTCATTTTAATATCCGTTCAATATGTATGTTTACACCTACAAATGGTAAGCAACAAAACCAACAAATGCACACATTCGCAACACACAAGGCAGGTAACGACAAAAAAGCATATTTAGTTTTATTGGACATGTGTGCGCTGCAAGAGCAACACATGAAAAGATGAAAAACCAAAAAAAATGCACTTATATATAGCACCTAGGATATCTCTTCTACAGTGCACAACGCTATAACAGAAAAACAACAAAACTTCACAAAATGAAGAAAAAAAAATAATAATGAAACGCTATCGTCACTGAAAGATATCACAATGTCTCGCTGATAGAAAAGATAAAAAAGAAATCGTATGATTACTTCTACGTTTATCTATACGCATACATACATATATTCATGTAAATCTGCGGATAATGTAAAACTAACACCGCGCATCAATGTTGTTTATCTTCATGACATTCTTTTCGAAACGACATTTTCTACTGTTGCTGTAGTTGCCATTCGCCAGCATGCATATGCATAAGAACATCATTTTGGATGTAATGCTACTAATCTCGATCAATCAGCACAGATTTGGGTTTTATTAAAGCTTTTAAGAAGCTTTAATTTTGGTGTTGTTACTTGTTTTTTATTGAAAGTCAGCAAGGGACTGTTGTTATGCATGTCTAACTACTATATGGATGATTGCTAACTTATCGAAGAATATCTTCGTCATCAAAAACATTGCCGTTGTGTCGCAATTATCGTCATCATCGTCGTTATCGTCATTACTGTCATTATCATCATTATTATTATCATCATCATCATCATCATCATCATCATCATCATCATCATCATCATTATCATCATCATCATCATCATCATCATCATTATCATCATCATCATCATCATCATCATCATCATCATCATCATCATCATCATCATNTCATCATCATTATCATCATCATCATCATCATCATCATCATCATCATCATCATCATCATCATCATCATCATCATTATTATTATTATCTTCATCTGTAACCGGATACGTGACGTTTCTGTGTGTTAATACAGTTGATATTTTGGTGTTTTATGGCCGCTGTTTTATTCGTGTTATTACACATCCATCCATCCTTTTCCATCTTTGTAAAGTTACGCTTATCACTACGTGAATATCAGAGAATTCGAATAGTAATAGCAGGTAGCGATGAGAGATTTAAATTTTTGCTTTTATACACACACATTGTGAGATAGAGACTGAAAAATCTGCTTGTAAGTATATTTGTTTTTGGTATTTTACATCAGCCTTATATATAGCATATGCTAACAAATGTTGTTCTTGGTTTTACTAAATAAGTATGTGCGTACACAATTTTGTTTTACTGCTGAATGATATTCTCAGAGGATGTTTCCTGAGGATTTGCAAAATTCGATTTTAATTTCATGTACTTGTTAACTATCCTTGTGCTTTTGCCACCGAAATAAAAGGATTTTTTATAGTAAGTTTAAATATGAGAAACTTTATTTCTGTTACTCATATCCTAGACATGTTTCTATAAATATGCACATATGCTTGTCTTGTGACTTTTCTATTAAAGGATTTCGAAATTTTATCTTCTATCAGTAATGGATAAACAAAATTTATTATTGCATCTGCAATATTCAGTTAAAAGCATTACATGAACATACATATATACGTATGGGGTTTTGAATTAAGACCGGTACTATCTACACTTTTAATTTCCAATGTCAAACGTATTCTTTTTTTTTTTTTTTTTTGCTTTCAGGTATGAAAATATCGGGTACAATTTGCAATTTCATTACGAAGCGACCTACGATTCTCAATCATTAATACATTTTACCAAAGTGGCAGCTCATCGTTTGTTCACCAGAGAATTGGATCGCTATCATCGTTTCTGTGTTCAGGCCATATACCGCACTGTGGCCAAGTTTCAGCGGGATTTCATTTGATTACACGACTTTCTGGACATCAAGAAAACAACGTAATGGGACGAAATGAGGAAAATAACGCAACAAATGTTCATCAGGCTATCGCAGACATAAGGCAACTAATGTTGTACAGAATGGTCAACATTTGATACTATCTCGGGTACGTCAGTGTATTTAAAGTTGTGGTGGAAATTTCAACGATGTTTCCCTCAGAACATAACTGAAACATCTAAGTTTCAAAATGCAGCACAATTTATTTCGTTATGAATGAGGCCACTTGCTTAAAATGTATCTACATAGTTGTGCTGTTTATTTTTATTTCTTTAGATATGTTTAAATTTGTAAGAATCGAAAGAAAAAGCTCAAGCTTGATGTAGAAGATTTCATAAATCAATTTATAAAAGCGGAGAATCCGCTCATAATTATTCTTATTTTGGGGCTTATCGTAAATTTTGATAGCAATTAGTAGACCCTTGAATAACAGAAAATGAAGATTTAAGGATTTATTTTATCGTAGCTTTTATCAATAAAAATGAATGCATGAACGAGTTCATTCTTAGTGTAATTCCATCGCTTACATTGCTCCTGTTTTTATCAGCACAACAACTTTTATCGTTTATCGGACCATGCACTTATTTGAGTGCTGAAATGAGATCAGACATATGGGACGTATCCTTCTCTCAGGACAAGATTAGGTCTAACCAACATTTCAATATTTAGTGCTAAACAATTCAATCGCAACGAAACTCCCCAAAGGGTCATTCCAAGCCGTCAGAATAGAGCATTGGATAAAGAAAATTGTAGATAATGAACGTAATTACATATTCGTTACGGTTTATAAATATTTGATGCCCACAAAGATTCGCAAATAACACAAATGCTATACATTGTGTTGTTAAGGATGTACGCGAATAAAAAAATATCTCCCAAAGCGATGATAACTTTTCCATTTTGCATTTGCGATAATAGAAGGAGGAATGTTCATATAGTATACTTTAATATTAATAACTTAATGCGAAGTAGATTACAAAAATACTTGTTTAGAATGAAAAATTGTTCTAAACACTAGAATTTAATAGTTCCCATGAAAAGTGAATAATCACATAAATATATCTTATTCGAACATTGCTTACTAATATAAGGAGCTTTAATGTCAGTTTCTTGCAATTTGCGTCGAAATTATACTTAAGCAATATCTCGAAAATACTTCGAGTATGGTTGAATAGTTTTTAGAAAAATTAAATAAAATTTTTCAATTTAATTAAAATAAAACCAACGAAGTTCATTAGTGTAATGAATGCCTGTCTCTATGCGTATTCATGTATATTTGTGCATTTAAATAGAAAAATGTAGCTTGAATTGGGACAGTAACGCCGGTGGCATAAATCTCACTTTGGTAGTTCCCAGACAAATTCATTAACATGTACAAATACACATGCAATTGCAAATGCAAACACAAAGAAATTATAACAAAGTGAAAATACTCTCAGGGCATTTTTTTGGTGAATGCCAAACGACGGACGGAGTTCATTAACTGGTACAAATAATACGAAAAATATTCGGTAAAAAAGATAAAAAAGAAAGAGATGAAAAGAGACGAGGAGAAGAGGATTGCAGTAGAATAAAAACATAGAGAAGAGTTACTATTTTTGCATTCAAATGTTTCTTTAAAATGCATTTTAATAACAACAAATATATGTGTTGGTCCCTTGTAAGCTTATAAAGTGTGTAACTTCATACTTACACTCTTAGATAAAATTTCAATATAAAAAGTTATCTTTACCTTTTAAGTTAGTTATTTATTATAATAATTCTGAAGACATATAAGCTTCTAAATTAAAAGATCGATCGTCATTCAATCATTATTAGACAGTTTGGGCTACTTGTGCGTCAAAATTTGTTGCTGGAAAATCTCAAATGAAAATCTTGTATTTATATTATTATGCACCAACGTTTTTACACCATCGGTTAGCGCATATACGAAGAAAAGATTGAATTATTTCCTAACAATAAGTTAAGTGTTCGAAATTCCTTATCAAACGTGTAATCAAACCTTAGGTAGGCGTAAATGTCAACGCCTAAGCATACTTAACGGAAAGAAAGAAGAGGAAATGAAATGAAGCGAAATGATATGAAATTAAATCAAATGAAATGGAATAATATAAAGTAATAATTTTGAATTTTGATCAGTTAAAGTTTCAACATCTAATTCACTTAATAGTCCTAATATAATTTTTTTTGACAAACAAATAATTTCGAATAATTTCGATAATTTTTTTCCATACTAAAGGCTATAATTATATTAATTTAGAATTCTTCATTTTTTGTATCATACACTCCTTGTGATAAAGATATATTAAATTTGTACGATTCTTTATAAGAAACGATTGGTATAGAATCATTTTCTGAGTCGATTTACTCATATCCGTCCGTTCATCTTTCTGATATCCGTACAAATATTTTTAAATTCAATTTACAAATCACAATTTTCGACAAATTCTGCGAAAATTTATTACATTGACTTCTATTTGGTCTAACTTTGACAATGGATTGTATCAAGAACCATAGCCAACATAACAAAAATCAGGTTAAAATAATATTCTGTCGAGTGAAAGGTGTGTAAAAAATTTCACAAAGATGGAACCATTTTTTAAATATCTTCAAATTTCGAATTTTTATAATGAAACATGATTCAGAAAAGTAATTTGGCAAATACATATTTACTGCGATAAGATTGAATTATATGAAGTTATTTTCTCTTCTTTTTCATGGATGTGTTAGATGAAGAATTCTATCAAATGAAATCGTGTATTTAATAGTGAGCCTTTTCCGATCATAAGTTTGTAATTCGTTAAAAAAATATACGTATGTACCTTACGAGAGGCTTTTATTTCTTTATTAAACTGGAAGTGTTAATGATTTGTTCAAAATATATGATGAACCCAAGATTATTTTCCTTCCACATAATTGACAATTAACATTATGAAGTATTTTATTATTTTATACTGTATATGAAAATATTAATAACTGCAAGCTAATTTTAATAAACAATAGTTTATCTTCAAAATATTTAAAAATAATTGTATTTTAATTTTATATTCTAATTGATATTTTAGGCGTTATAATCGTATGATTTGTCCGTCTCAGCAATTACCTATGATGTATAGAAACTTATCTCTATTCTTCACTTATCAGGTAAAATAAATAGGATAAAAGCAACATGTAACGTTCCGCTAGCTTAGATTTGATTAAGAATATGAGATATACTCTCGAAGGTTATTCAAAAAGTTCCCTTTAACTAATGATTAAAGCGATCGGTAAAACAAGTATATTCACCGTTGATAGGTATAATAAATTTTTAATCTGCGTTTATGCTTTGCCATGCTCACACAATATGGTTTATACTAAACTATACAAATGAATTATTATATAAATTTCAAATATTCATCACAGGCTTCAGTACATTTAGTAAATTTGAAGCTAAGCGGGTGCATGCGTGTATCTGCTAAGCAAAGATGAAACCGCAGTATTTAAATACCTCGTGTATGTGTGTGTGTGCAATAGTTTGAAAAAGTTTTCATGCCAGAAATGGATTTTGGCAATATGCCCAAAATTAACATTTTACACAATCGCTAATATAATACATACATACACACATACACAAATACAGACTTATAAAATTTATACATGCACAGTGAAGTTTCTTCTAAGTGAGCATATGTTTATTACAAAACGGAAAAAAATTTTTATTTTTTTTTCTTTGATCTAAGAATTACTTTTTCAAGCACTTTCGTATGATAAATTTTGCAAAGAAATGCTGAATGAAAATGGATTAAAAATTTTACTGAACTAAATGTTATATCGGAAAAGTTACTGCGACAGATAATTTTTTGATATTCAGAAATACAGATATAAAGCTAATGAGACAGGACATGTTGCCTAAATGATATAAAATTCTGAAGCGATTTGGCGTCCGTTCTATGTCTATTTCAATTCGAACAGACTTAACATTTAAAAAAAGTCTAGGTTGAGAGTACATTTATTGCTATTTGTTGGAGTGTAACATATCTATCTTCTTCAGTCTTCTTCAGTCATCTTCTGTAAGATTTCTATGTACCAATACCATCCACAGGTTTTTTTTTTGTTTTAAAACTTCTAAGATATTGGTTAGTAATTGATACGAAACCTTTTCACGTGACTCTTCTATAACTAGCTTAATACTTTGCAAGAATCTTTTGCAAAGACTGGCCTAACAATGAAGCATAAAAAATGAGCTAACTCGTAAGGACACTAGGTCCAACCTATACATTGGACGCACTAAAATTTCCAATAACCAAGTTAGCTTTTGATTTCTTAACATCTATTACTCATAACGAACATGGTGATGATTAGAACGAGCGAGCGATACCGTACGACCGAACTCCATGAGATACAAGTCCGATCAGAGAGTGTTGTGACTTTGTCTGTTCGAACATTTACATCTTATCCATTATTCTACGTGATAGCACTTAATTCGTTACGTTATAATTTGTAAAGTTTATTATTAATTAAAGATCACTAAATCAATAATGTAAGGCTCGCTTTTTTTCGTTTGGGACACTAAACCTTTTTGTTTGATAAAAATCTTCTTTTACTTTTCAACGTTTCCTATATAATTATTTCAGTTATCTACAGCAGAAATTTCATTTTAATTTCCATGAATGGACGCCTTTATTCTTAACGAGAACTTTGTCAAAAATTGTGGAGTTTCTCCTAATCCCAAGAGCAATTGCTTTCATATATCACTTTCAGATCTTATTTTTATTTAAAATTTGTTCGAAAATTTTCAATAACTCTTCGATAAAAGTTTCCCGAAAGAAATTCGGTAAAGTCAAATTTTTTTTTTTTAATCAGATCTTACGAAGATCCAAAATCGAGACCTTTCCCTTTCTCTTAATGATTTGCTGTTATTTAATGGTAGATATTGAAAATCTTGACGAAAAAGAAAAAAAACTGGTTGCACGCAGATTTTACCCAACTTTTGTTGGAATATTATTCACTTTCTTTGTATCGCTTACTGTGAGTAACCAGATTGAAAGCAATTGATAAGATTGTTGCATAGCTACTGCTATATATAATATGTGGTGTTTGAACTTGTTTTTAATAAAGTAAAATCCAGACAACAAATAATACTTATTAGCTTTTCATTATCTTTTAAGTGCGATGCGCGTACTTTGCATCTGATTATAAGAATTATATTACAATAGTTTTCGCGCAACATTTTTATCGTTCTTTAAAATGCCATCTACGAAATTACTTTTATTTTAAATTGATAAGAGCACAAGGGGCCCAACACTTTATTGACTGCTCTTTTTTACTTTTTAATTCTTAATTTCAATTCTTGTAAACTTTCGTTTTAACTATACGAACAAAAAGCACGAATCAGTTCTACCATAAATTTTGCTTCATCGTCAGAAAAGAATAATTTTCCTAAACTAGTTTATAAGAAAAAGTTTCACAAAACTAAATAGTTGAAGCGGAGCAACGCTGATGTATAAAGTTTACCGCAGGAAAAAAGCGGAACTTATTCGAGTAAATGCAGTAATTATTTAGTAAAGAGCTCTCTTTTATTTTCATTGAGCATCAATTTCGTTTAGAGAGACGGAAATACTTTAATTAATTTAACAAGCATCTCTGGATAATTGAGTTACCCGAACTCAAGGTAAAAAAAAATAAATACTTCATATTAATCTTTCTTCTTAGATAAGTAGCTGCATTGAAATACAATTAACGGAATTGTTGGAAATCCTTTTGTTTTTTAAAATAACAAAAACTGAAATAGTTTTAGTTAAGGAAAGTTTATGGTTTTTTTTTTTTTTTGATACTATAATTTATTAATTTTTATTGATTTATTTATTTATTTACTTATTTTTTTTGTTGAATAACAATATTTCCAAAAAATCCATAGTATCGAGAAAATCATTCTATTATAACAAGTATCACTATTAGTTAAAAAGGCATTCGTAGAAGATTATTACTCTACGATGAATTAATTGTCGTAGACTTTTCACAATTCAATTATAGGGGAAAGTCTAAAATAATTTCACGAAACTTTTGAAGTGTTTCGCAAAAACAATCAAATTAATAAACTTTTTTACATGTTATTTATATGCACACGAATGGGTACTTACTTGGAACTTGTGATATTACTGATAGTAAAAATATTTTTTGAAATTTTCCAATCTTAAATTTTTTCACACTCTTTGCAACGATTGACGTTTTAAGGATAAGTAAGTTTCATATTAAAATTTATTTAATGAAATTTAGCTACGCCAAAAGATTCACTTCTTCATTATTTTTTTTTACGAACAAGTTCGAATAATCAATGGACGAAATAATGAACATAGCTTAGCATTGATTTTTGCATTAATCAATCATTCATGTATACATACATTCATATATAATTCCAGTCTTACGGATTCAAAGGAGAAGCGGCAAATCTACTATACCACCCATTCTTTTGTGAAAGCTTCAAAAGAGGAAACGGAGTTTATTGTGAGTGATTATGTCAATCATTCGATGCAATCCAAGTAGAATGTTCTACTAATTTTCGTTAATCGACAAATCTATGGCTGCATATAAACCATTAAATACTAAAGAGATTCATAAAGAATTTGCGTTTACATGTGCCTTGTTTACGCGATCAAACTTTCTTTTCACGTTGTGGACGAATCAATTGGATTCAAACTTCAACATTTATTTCAATAATGTTATTTTTCAACATATAATGACAGGCTCCAAATATAATATTGAAAAAAAATGTTGATGCAAATCTTAATTAAAAGTGTATTTTATTTCCGTTGACTACAAAATTTCAAAATAGCTTAACCCCTGTATTATTATAAAATTAAAAAACAAAAAAAAAATCGAATAGAAAAAATGCATTGTTTTATTTTTCTTAAAAGCGGATGTTTCTTGTTAATAAACAAAATTTTTATTTTCTCGTAAATGTTTGTTTTACTGTAAATGTCCTTACAATAGATTTATTGTATTGCAAATATAAACGCAAACACGAACGATATACGTACACATTTAAGTCCTACATACGTTATGTTTCCGAATATAAGAGAAAATAAATAAATAAAAATACATATATAAACAAAAACAAAAAAAAAAAAAAAGAAAAAGAAAACAAGACGAGAGAAGAAGGGTTTTTTTTTTCAAGCCATAGAAAATATAAAATTAAATTTTGTGCGCTGAAATGAGTGTTTGTATAGGTGACTGGTTTGTTAGTATACACATGTGTGTATGCATTCATGTGATCGTGCTTTGGTCGAATTGTGTGGGACTTGGTATAATCTTTTAAATTGAAAATTAAAAACGACAATTGAATTATACCAGACGAAGCATTGAAAAATTAAGCTCTACACACAAATGCCCAGGCTAACAAAACTTTTCTGTCTGTATGCTTGTGTGTATGTGTGTATACGTGTGTGTGTATTTATGTGTATTTATGTGTATAAGTACTTTTAGGTAAAGCCTTTTTACAACATGTAAATTGTATAAATCATAGCACATATACGGAGAAGAGTAGCAGTAAGCAGAGTATGCATGCGTCGGTCTTGAGGCAAAACTTCTACTTCTGTTCTCTATTAGTTTTCCGTAAAGTTAAATTTATAATTTATTTAACACTCATCCACACTCGCATACAAACATTTTTATAGAGTAGCTTACACTTAGATGTAATGTTAGCGCCACAAGCACAATTCTTCATATTTCGCTTTTGTATCTTCAGTTTCTTTTACAATTTGTAAGAATTTATGCATGTTAGCGTTACGTATAGAAATTAAAAAAAAAAAAAATTAGAAATTTCACTGGTAGCTAACACAATTTATGGTTAAAATATTTCGCTTTAAAATATGTACATGTATGCGAAATCAACACTTTGTGTTTTGAAAGCTTTCAAAAATAATAAATAAAAAGCAAAAATGAAAGAAAGAAAACTGAATCCGACATAGAAATTGCAAATTTCTAAAAATTATATTTTATTCGTGAAAAACTTTTCATTCTATGCCTGTCTGTTTGCTGCAGACTAAATACTAATTGCCGGTTACATGGCTACATTAACAAAGAACGAGAAGATATGTCAAACTCAAGCATTAACAACATTCTTCGGCCGACTTAATTAGGTTTAAAGTGCAAGTTGTAATCAACTTAAATGTGTATATATATACATATATATATATATACGGCTTTTAGTATTACTTGTTAGTATTTATTATTATCGAAACACTTCCGTAAGTAATGCGCTTATAGGTGATATACTTTGGATGCTTTTCTTGTGAAAACTTAATCAAGCTAGCATTTACTAAAACTGTAAGAATATCAAGGAAAGATTTCCCAAAATTCTTCAACTATTATTAAAGTATGAAAGGTAGCGTGGATCTTAGGAGAGTGACGCTGTAACTATTAATTAACATTTTGGATGGAAGCTCAAATTTCTGTGGAAAACAGATAAAAAAAAAATTCGAATAAAATTGTAAATGTTTATCATATTTTTGGACAAGAAAAATTTCTGAAAATTAATGTTAGAGAGAATTGCCATAAATGTAATGAAATTTCATTAATTCACTTTTCTTTGATTTAGATAAAAATAGTTGACTTAAACGATTCTTTAAATGAAATAAAGCAAAATTGAAATCAAATAAGACTAAAAAGTCAAAAACCGAAATCATAATTTTTTAAGAAATATATTTTTATAACATATGTATATATATTAATAAAATATATATATTTGTATAAAATATTTATCGCAATGGTTATCCGACAGTTAACCTTCTAGTAAAAAAAATACAATAGTTATCGATAGATCGGCAGAGACGATAACAATTATATTACACTACACAACAAAAAAAAAAAAAAAAAAAAAAATTGATGATGAAAAAATTCGAAAAAAAAATTGAAAAAATTCTTTTGAGGTTCATAGAAGTGCTCGAAATCGATTAAATTGTTTAGGCCTCGTAGTTTAGAGATAAAATAAAAATATCTTCAAAATTGAAGATTTTAACGCCTTTCCTCGAAATCGTAGTTCTCGAGCTTGTCATATTTGTTAAGTACTTCAAGATTCATACGATTGCCTTCAAATTTTGAAAGTATTTACAGAGTAAAATTTTCTCTTAAGCAATGTTGCAGTTTTGCGATTATTTATGCCTTGCGAGTTTGCTAACAATGTTTATTTTGCAAAAGAAAAAAAAACAAAAACAAAAATACATATCAACGCAATTATTTTAAAATCAATTTTAAAAAAATCTTGATATACTCATATTTCCAGTAAATTTTTGCTTTCCTTTATATGCAAAATTGTAACTTCCACCGGTGGAGCTATTACACCTCCATTCTGTCTTTAAACAATCTGAGAACGATTTTTTATGTGCCTTAAGACTTGTGAAATAACACAAAATTAACAAAAAAAAAAAAAATTTTTTTTTTATATTTTATATTTTTTAACACTTTAAGTATTTTAGGTTCGTAAGTAAAAAAACCTATTTATTAATTAATTTTTTTTATTAATTTTTTTTTTTTTTTACTTTAAATTTAGAAAAGTTACTTTATTTTTAAAGCCAAAAGAAGATGATATTATTGCTTAAGTTTCGGTTCTGCTCTTTTGAAAATGATTCGAAAAGACTGCATTTTGTTTTTTATTTCTTTTTTTTTTATTTCATAATTTTATTCTCGCTTATACCGCAAGCTTGAATTCATTTCATGCATTGCTGTCATTCAATGCTAATGCCATATTACTCTCTAGAAATTGTTTGTTATAAATTTTGTTATATTATCCGTATGCTTTTTATAAAGTCAATCTGATCAAAACTAGCTAAGCAAGATCAGAAACTTTTACGGTTTAAGAAATAAATTAACCTTAATAACGTGTCTTCCAATGACGGCTATTAGAAGAAAACGATAAGTTAATTTTTAAGCCTAAGGTTGTATATGAAAGCTTCATAGATTTGCGTTGTTTAGCTGTCCTAATCCGTCCAGCCAATATGTTACGGTCGCATTTTGTATCTAAGAATATTTCAGTTATATGATGAAGGAGCATGAAGGAGCTAAAGAGAAACGCGATAGAAAACCGTTTACTAAACCAACAGCAATTGCTTTCGAAAACTTTACTTGTTAAGAAGATGTTACAAAATTTACCAAGTTTTAAACATAAAAATTTATACAGCAAATTAAACTAACCAGTAAACAATGGTTGTAAATTGCAAAAACACTTTAATGACACTTATGTGCACCCGAGGCCCATGAACTTTGTAAAAGAAGGCATCATCAACAAAAACAACATATATGGGCTAATATATATATATATATATATGTATATATAAGTATAAATAAAAGAAATAAAATAAAAGTAAAAAATACTATAAAAAAAAAAGGAAAACAAACCGTTTCTGTTAGTTTGCGTATTCTTATTATGAGAGAGAGAAGTTGTTCTATGAAATTTTTATAAACGTTAAATGTTTAAATAGTAAACAGCAACACAGCAAGAGCATATATATAATAAGAGTATAAGAACTATGTACACATATAAAAAGTATAAATAAGATTCAAAGTCATAAGCCATCAAAACTTAAAGGCAGAAGAAGAAAGTAAACGAGCAAAAATCTAAAGAAAACTAAAGTAAAGAATGTGTAGAAGAGCATAGCAAAGCCCTTATGTTACGGTTATATAAACACGCAAGTATGCCAAGCTTAGCTGTGCTGTACATGTTTGTATAAATGTACCTATTTAAACAGGTGGTGTCTCGTCATTATTTAGCTCATCATGATTAAGATGAGGTTGAGGTTTAAGGCTGCGTGCTTATATCCGTTAAATTACATGTAATCTTGCCTGTTGAAATTTCCTAAAAAATATGAGTAAAAAAAAAAAAAGAAATTGATAGCACACTTTCCTAGTTGTCTCTCTACGTATGATAACGCAACGGTGAAATTGGTCAGCGAACACGACTAATGGCGCTCTTAAACTATAAATTTGGTGGATTTGGTGGAGAAAATAAAAACCTTACAAATTAGAGAGAAAATTACAATTAAGAGTAATTTTGTCGATATCAGATCTATTGCTTAGCTCTTTACTATGTCTATAAAAATGCAAAACTTACGTTGTTGTAATACCGTTACATTCACAAATTGCTCTCTATCAAAATTTTCCTCTCTCAATTTTTGCACGCAAATAATAATTTAGTTTAGTTTTTTGGCGAAACTGTTGAAGGGGATTGAAAGCAAGTTGTATGACTTTAGTTTAGGATCTCTTTTTTTACTTTCTTTGAAGTCATACGCTGTTATAGTCAAATGTTGTTTTGCAATTTCTGTTAAGCAGCAGTACGCATTTACATTTGACTTTCGTGTTATAAGCAAGCAAAAGTGATTGACGACTTTTTTAAATTTATCGAAGCACTTGTGTATGTTGAAAATGGCAGATTGTTTAACATGAATCGGACACATTTCCTTGCTCACCGTCAGATAAGACTCAATACACATGTTACAAGTGAGACAGAGTACTCTTTATGTCTGAAAATTTTTAAACATCTTTGCTTCCGGAATTTTTGATAAATTGCATATCCTTTTCTCACCTTCGCATGGGAGTCTTTAGTTTGCGAGCTGCATGAAGCTTTACTGGGAATTTTGATTACGAACTCTCTTTTAATATTAAAGATATGATGATGCTTTAAGAAAAAAAAAAAGTTAAGCTGAGACCGCCTGAAAATTTCACGAAATTTTCGTTCGGGAATGTACACTTAATGTGTCAACAATTCGAAAAGTGGTCAAAAGGTTTGAAGAAACTGGATCGATTATCGATAAGAAGTCTAATTTGAATCGACGTGTCGTTCGGTTTCTTGAAAACGTTATTCCTCTGAACGAGAGTGTTGCCGAAGACCCGAAAACATCAAATCGCCATCATTCTCAATAACTTCAGCTAATTTTGACGAAAGACCTTCACTTTCAACTGTACACGATTCAGCTTATACAGGTCCTCAAACCAGCAGATCATGTAAAGCGCATAAAATGAAGTAGTGGACTCTTATTAAGACATTCATTATTTACGCATAATAACTTACTTATCGCATGGTTTCTTAAAAATACACTCATACTACACGAACGCATAGATTTCGAAATCTATATGAAAATTATTTAAAAAAGCAATCACCGGCTAAGGATAAATTTATTAAAAATATGTAGAATTTTTTTTTTTTTTTGAATTTACATTTTGCTAAACTTTTACTTTAGATCGTTATTACAAGATTAAAGTGTTTTCGATAGAGATTTACTGAACCTTTATGAATAAGCTCAATATTACTTTTTAATGGTGTTCTTATTTCTTTCCCTTAACTAACTGTGTTGAAGAAAGAAAAGTGACCGGTGAATGGAATATATCAGTAGTTCGTCAGCTTTTCTACCTAACGTATTATTGTTTACCTATTCTTAAATTAGTTGGCCTTCTCTTTGCCCGAACATACACAATGCAAGTTTTTCTTGTACTTTCCAATCAAAAAAAAAAAAAAAAATTGTGATTTTTTTTCTTTTTTTTTTCATACGTTTCGTATATATATATATATATATATATATATGGTACGGCTACTCGCTATATATATATATATATATACATCTATATATACATGTATTTCATTTAGGTTAATAAAGCCTAACAAAGTTTGCCTTGCTCTTCTCTATAGCAGGACGAGTGTACTAGAAGAAAGTGGTGAGTGTGGTCCATATCATAAAAGTTGTTTGTTAGGCTCGTTCTTAGTAAAAAAAAAAAAAAACAAAAAAACATCTATACTGAAAAATGGGTAAATCATGTAATAATCGATTTTAGTCTAAGCGAGTTAAAGGTATAAAAAGACTACTATCAACTATGGTTTTCATTGCAGTTGAGTGAATTGTGCAGGGGTCTCTGATTTTGCCTCGTTTCTCTATATATGAAAATTGTGTGTATTCGTGTGTATAGTAAGTATTTTACTTCTCAATTCTTATATGTGTTTATCAACTGCGTCATGAATTTTGTTTTATATATATATATATACCATATATATAGACGCATATATATATATATATATTTATATATATATATAAATATATTGTGGCTGTAAACAGTACACTAAACCTAGAGATGATAGTTTGAAAGGAATCTCCTAAACTTTGAGATTATTATTAAGTCTAGGCCAATAGAATCTCTTCTATTATCTAATTTGTGACTAAAATCTTTTTTGGTTTAGTTAGGCATATTTTATGTAGACAAGTACATACATATATATATATATGTATATTATGTGTATGTATATATCCTATATATAAATATATATATATATATATATATATATCGTGCATGCTATACTTTAATGACCTGTATATTTAAATATGTATGCGTATATATTTAGGTATTTTAGGTGAAATCAGCTCATTTAAAAGTCTTGCCCTACTGAAGAATGTTTGCGAAATATTTTCACAACTCACTTAACAAACTATACTAATAAACTTATCCTTTGGGAACGTTATAGTTTATCTTTTCTTTCTTTTTTGCTTCCTTCTCGAAATTCTAAAAATAATTTTTAGAGAATTTTCTTTTTCTATATGCATTTGTGTACGTGCGTGTATGTATATATATATATGTATATATAAAAGTGTCAGCATGTGTTTAAGTTTGTATTTAGATAAATTTGGGATCTAACAGGTAAATTTTAGATTGCTGAGAAAATAGATTTTTGTGGTTTTCGTTTAAAATTTTAGCATTTATGTTCATGTATGTGTATGTAACTAGTTGTTTTAGCATATGTGCTTATAAGCTTATGTGTGTTTCGGTTTATTTTATAATATTCATTTAAATCCATTTTCGTTTAGCCTATGCATTAATTAGTAATGCTTATCATGATGAAAAAAGGGAGACAGAGAGAGAAAGAGAGAAAAAAAAACTCCTTTTAAAATATTAAAAAAAAAAAAAAGAAAAAATATTTATAGATATAGAGTTAACACTGACTTTCTGTGACCTGAGATCTAGTTCGGATTTAATACTTAATTTTTCCAAATATAAAAAGATAACTGTGTCAAAGCAAAGCGTTCATCTGAATATATCTATAATATATGGAGTATTTTGTGCAATTATTGAATTATTTAATAACACTAAGCTAGGAATTGTAAATTACTGCATTAGGACTATAAAATTATAGATTCATTTCTGTTCAAATATTCAAATATTTTATATATTTTTTTCTTCTTCAATAGAGTAAGATTTCATTTTATCAATAATTCATTAGATGAATTGCTTTTTTTTCTTTGCCTGGGACAATGCAAATATATATCCAATGTCCGTTTTTAAGCTAATACAACCCATATTGATCGCTTAGCTTTTAAAGTGCTGGTAGTGGAATGAATTATCGACGCGGTGAAAAAGCAATAATGAAGTTCTCTTTACTGCAAAATGAAAATAATCGTTAATCTACTGATGGCTTTGTTTAATTTAGAAAAGTAGATTTTATGAGATCGGTCAAAATTCTGCAATTATAGAAAGTTCTCCGCAATGATTGGTCGGTTTTCTTGTCTGCTTCTTTTTAAAAGCATCGCTGATAATAATATAAGCAAAATAACGAATCAGGCTAGAGGAATAAAAAAAAGTACCTTTTTCCTACATATCAAATATTTTTTCAAAGCTTTGCTTACATCATTTTGAGCATCATTTGTTATTTACGATCATCTCCAAAGCAATAATATAGATTTTTTTCTTTGTTCCGAATTCGGCAGACTTTCATAACGTTAGTAAGTTAGTGTCTATCTCAGAAGGTTATGATATTTGAATTCAGTCTTAATTAGAGCCTAAATGTCAAGTCAATATAATTAAGATAAGTGTTGCTTGAGAAAATCTCTCTTCCATTAAATGGGACGTGATAGCATATAATTAAAATTTTAAGCGATCATGAACTTCTCTCTTAGTTCGTGAAGAAAGTCTTTCCAAATAATTAAGCTAATAACGAAAACAAAACGTCTTAGTAGAACCTATAGTCTGCTCTATTCAATACTATATAGCAGACAGATACCATGACGTATATATTTGTCAATAATTTTTCATTTTTTTTTTAGCCCAAGAATTTATTTTAATGATCTAAGTATAAATTGTAATAATAATAATAATAATTATTATCATAGAATACACTTCCATTTATTGCACCAACTTCAGTCTTAAAGTAACTTTATAAGGAAGTTTCTAGCGCACTACCGTTATATTCTAATTCGCTATGCATTACAAATTTTTGTAACAAAAAAAAAAAAAAACAAATATAAATAAATAAAAGCACTGTGTGAGTGAACCCTATGTAAATTAATGACATTTTTCAAATTTACAGGCAGCCTAACTAACACTAACAAATTAATTTAAATACAAATGACCCAAGTTAGCAGTAAATATGTAAATGACTGAACATGGCAGCTCTATAGGCAGCTATATGAATGAATAAATGAATGAATGGTATGTTGGTTAAAATTTTGTAAATTTTCATTATGTATGTTCATGAAATAAACTGCCCGGTATTATTAGGGATTTAAGTGAAAATCCTTTTGGCTATTATTTATTACATTAATATTATATGCTTTAAAATTTTTGTCTGGACATATCAGTGTGCAACGACGTATTTATGTGTGAATATGCATACTATGAATAGTGAGAGAAAGACAGAGAGAAAGAGAGAGAGAGAGAAAGAGAAAGAGAGAGGGAGAGAGAGAGAGGCATGCCCGTTTTTCGGCATTGCTATGAAATGATGAAAGGTCTCCAATGGCTAAAATGTCATCTATGAATTAATTTTTTGGTTCAATCTCATACATACATGTATATATATATATACAAATACATATACATGTGTTTAGAATATATCTTCACTGATATTCACAAACTATAATTCCGCCATTGCCGTGGCTATAAAATGAAAGAGAAAGAAAGGAAGAAAGAAAGAGAGAGAGATAGAGAGAGAGAGAGAGAGAGAGAGAGAGAGAGAGAGAGAGAGAGAAAGAGATAGGAATATATAGACAAGGAAAGTCAAAGGGTGAGTGAGAGGGAAGAGAGAGACAGAGAGAGATGGGTAACGAGAGCGTGGAGAGAAAGAGAAAGATTGCTAAGAGAGAAAGGCCACTGGCGACCACTTCCTATCACTTGCAGGTTCACTGTATGGAACCAAACTTAATTAGTTCTGTCATTTATAATTAATTCATATTTGCATCAGTTACGTTCATAACTTTCGATATTAGAAATTTCTCTTTTTTTTTTTGTTTTTAATTTTAAATTTATCGTTCAATATAATTTGCATGGATAAATATGCGGTTTTATATGTAAATATTTGTATACAAAAAATTTATGATCGTTTCTTAAAATTTTTTTATAACATTTATAACTATTTACCTTTGTTCTTCCTCTGCTAAAGCCGCTGTCATCGTGAGGACGTGGTCGTTGACCCGGCTGAAATAAGTAAGTGGGAAAAAATGTTTTATTTTATTTTTTTTTTTTTTTAAATTAATTTGAAACGATTAGTTTAATATTATTTTACAGTTAATTATTAAATTATTTAATATCGCGTTATTCTTAATTGGCATGCATAACAAATTTTATTTGTTCTTCCTTTGTTTTGTGTGCTTTTGTGCAGTGATTAATTGTGGCTGTAAATTCGCGTAAAACAATAATATATATTTATATATATATATATATATATATACATATATAAATACATACATATATAAATACATACATATATAAATATCAAGCGATAATAAAAAATTCTATTCACATCTATTATGTTTAGTTAGGGATATTTTCATTTATAAATAAATAACTAATAAATTAATTTTTATATAAGATTTGTATATAAAAAAGTGTTGTAATTGATAAAAATCATTCTTTCGCTAAATACACAACTTCGTAAGCGGAAGGCTTTTGTTTTTATTTTTTTTTTTGTTTTTTTTTTTTAAATTAATTGAATTAGTCATAAGCATTCGTGGTCACGACAAATTTAAAATTTTTAAAAATTTATATTAAATTAAATGAATTAGAATTTTTATAATCATACATCAAAAGATGTATTTTAAATTTGTTAATCTTTTTGTAACTATCACGGGACCTCAGTTTTTTTTTTTTTTTTTTATATAAATATTCAAAGCACTGAGTTTTGAGCCCACTTGGCATAGTATGAGTAATCGTCTCTACTTATCCTTTCATTGATTCCTTATTTTCGATATCCGGTTCTATGGCTATGCATCCCTCTTTAAGTCATTCATTCGTTTGCCTGTTCTCTATGTGTTTAGATTTCTATTTATTTTTCTGATCATTGAAATCAAAAATCGTCTTTCTGTTTATTGGTCTATACATACATTATTCGTTCTTTTTTCGGCTTACGAGTTCGTCTAATCTTCAGTCTGTTTATTCGATTTTATGTCTGACTGAAAGGCTACTTTTTATTTTGGCGATTTGCCCACCTTTGCATCGGTATTCTCCATTGTATTATGCTTTCGTTTATTCACAAATAAAAAATTTTCCATTTTCCGTACTACATTTCCTCGTCAATATTATGTCAATTCCTCAAAAATCTATATCTGAAATTTAATTCAGCATTACAGATCGAAAATGCAAAAATATTAGAAAAATACACAACGAGAAGTAAGTAAAATATCTTAGGGATCGAGAAATTCAAAAATTGTTTTTTTTTTTTTTTTTTGACGATCGCTATATTCTTTACTTTCATTCTGTATTTTAAAAATTTCAACTCGACCGATGTAAGGAAGTCCTGCTTAAACGCTTCCGGTAAGAAATATTTTACGATTTTGCGTAAGTTTTATTTTAACACTTGTGCGAATATTAATTTATTTTGATTTGATGCACAGTTGTGCGGTATAAATTTAATTGCTGCCGAAGTGGTTGAATTGAAAGTAAACCGTGTGAAAATCAACCGTTACATTAGGAAATAACTGTGCCAAGAAAAAACAGAGAGTATAGAAAAAAAAAATTGTGATGTAATCTACCGTGAGGTATGGCTACTAACTACACAATGAAATGTTTGGCAGTCATACGACTTTATATGAGCAAATACTTGTAAAAAACTTAAGGATGGCTTTCGTACAACTTGAAGATGATTTCAAGAAAAATTACAATCCGTGAAAGGACGCAATTTTTTCTCTTTTTTTTTAAGAATTTCATCGTTGTGTTTTAGAAACATTTTTCGTCGTCATAAAACGCGTCTGAAACGAATAAAACTTAACATAAAAATCGTCAAAGTTGATTTTGGTTTTTTTCATGAAAAACGAAGTATAATATATAAAATATACTCAAAATAAGGAATAAGGCTTTTCTGATTTATATGGAAAAATGTTTGGAAAAATAAGAAAAAAAAAGCCCGATAACAAATCAATCTTTACTCGGAACAATATGGGTTTGCATGCATCAGTTCAAGTAATCGGCTTTTTTAAATATCGAAATCGTAGAAGTGATTTGTTCTAATTGATATTCTGACTTATGAAAAATAAATAAAGTGGAGAATAAATGGTTAAAAATGAAGAAGAAAGTAGTTTTTGCATTCATTTCGAAAATCCATTTAGTCCATTAGAAATTAGTATGAAAAAATTGTTTCTATATATATATATATGTCTTAGGAGTGACACATTAGATTGAACATAATTACTCGGAAGCATTTTTACATTTTTTATAAGTTTGAAAACGTCTGTCCACTATTCGTATTTGTTGTTTCGTTTACTTCAATCAATTTCGAAAAATTTCATTTGCGAAATAATTTTACTGTTTTTTTATATAAATAAAAGGCAACATTAACAGTAAATTTTGTAAAGCCGTAATTTTTGCTGTATTTCTTTCTTTACTTCATTTCTTAATTAAGGGGAATCATTTCAAGGCTTAAGAGTAAATTAATTTACAATAATTTCATTTAATGTATTAATAAATTCAGCTGTACTGCTCTTAATTGCAGCACGCTACCACGTACCATATTTCATAAACTAAATAGACCGGTAACGGTATTATGGCACTAGTATCGTAATATTTCAAGCAGTATTTTATATATATTCTATACAAACACACATATAAATACACGAACACACACATTTATATGTATATATGTTTAATGTATGTATGTATGTATGTACGAATGTATAGATATATGTTAGCACATATTTATTGCAGTACAATTCATAGTACTTTTCGAAGATATCCTTTCATTTTCATAAATGTTAATTTAATTTGCCGAAATGGATGCCGGTTGCCGAAAACAGTCACCACCTTTGTTATGCTTTATGAAATATATTATGAATACATTAATGATTTTAATACCTGGAAGAAATTAATGAAAAAGAACAGCATGTCTATAGCATTCAAAGGTATATATTTCGCATTCATACCGTTCATGGCACAGATATTGAATGTATGCCTTCATTATATAATAACGACTGACTTCATATTTCTGAGAATAAGCTTTTTTTTTTTTTTTTTTAAAAAAAAATACTCTTTAAATTTCAATAAATTAGCAAAGAGGAATAATTTTATTTTGTAGTTAACTAGAGTAAAACGTTTTTATACTTTAATTTTAAATTTCAATTTGAAATTTTTTGCTATTTGCTGACTTTATATTATTGCGTCTACTATAATGTATAAATATAACTAATAACTTAAAGTAAGTAATGATGCAGGAGTTTTTATTTAATTTCTCAATTTTATTATTTTTACTTATTTTTTGAAAGAATTTTTCTACTTTTTCCTTTAGCTACAATATACGATATTTTTATTTAGAAGAATAAATTTGATTTAAAATTTTTTCTTATTAATGTCGTCTTTGTTTATCAAAAAAATGTTATATGCTAACATAAATTAGATGGGTTATGTGGAAATATGTTCTTTAGTTTGTTTATATTAATAAACGATATATCACAGGGATCCCATTAAAAGATCCAGAGAATTCTATATTCGTTGTAGGAGTAGCAATAGCTGTCTAAAGAAAAAATATCTTTTATATTAAATTTTTCATTTAGATTTAATTTTTTTTTTTAAGTAAGATATTCTGATATATAAAAAGAAAAATGATTATTGTTTCATGTCATGAAAATAGACATGAAAAATCTGTACACATTTTGGTTATTTTCTTAATTAATTCAAGCGTCTGCGTCCGTCTGGCTCCTTTGAGGGCCTATCTGTTTAATGATTGCTTTCGAATGTTTGTATTCGATAGCTTATAGATAACAATTTTCGAAGTATAATCTAATTTTTTGTATTTTTTTTTTTTAATTTTTTTTTTAAAATAAAAATTCCTACGTTTAGAGTCTATAGGATTATTTTTCGAACTGATCGCCTTATAAGAGTTCTCAAAATAACTCAGCTTTTGTATGACAGCATAATATTATTTTCGAAAGTTTATGATGACTAATCAAAGAACAATTTTATTTTTCTGATTTAGGGTATTTAATGTTGGGGCTTACCTAGTTATAATATTTTAAATTGTTTTATAAAGCTTCCTTTCATTAGGAACCAAAATTAACATCTTTTCTAGAGAAAAGGAGAAAAATTGTTTGGAAATCATATACCCAGAGGCATTTTAAAAGACAAAAAGCTCCAGATAAATAAATATTCTCGTTCTATTTCGCATTAAAATATCGCTTATAAGCTTTTTCTGGGTTTAATCCCGAAGAAGCTTAAGAGAATTTGAAAGAATTAAAGAAACTTTTGTGTTAATTTTGAAATTATTTTCTCACTTGCAAATCAATATACCATTGACAAAAAAAAAAAACAAAGAAAAAACGTATTTTTCGGTCACGCAAAGAAAGAATTTAATATCAATTTCTTTTAATAGATAGATAGAGTTTCGAAGAAGGAAACTTGCAAACAGACGGTTTTGTCTAAATTGATTTCGATACTGAGAACTCTGAGGATATGGTAGATATACTAATGTAATAAAAGGAAAACCTTACTGTGTTAGAATTCATTGGTATCGTATGAAGTCAAAACTAAAGAAACACATATACTCACAATGCTCACACAATTCATCTTATTTCTGTTACTACTAAGATTGATTAACGTTCTTTGTTGCTAATGAAATTTCAAGACTGCAGTGTTTATTTGTAAAGTAAATGAATTGTTCAAGAAATATAAGAAAATTAATAAAAGAAAAAAAAAAACTAATACGGTATAAATGAATTTAAGTGATTCGAATCTTCCTGAAACTTTTCTGTCATTATTTCCATTTGTTTTTCTTTTAACATTTAATATTAAAAACATTTAATATTAATTACATTTAAAATGGTTTAGGTATAACTTTGTTTATAATATTTGTGCTTTAAGATCAATTTAATCGAAAGTCATAGAAACGAACAGCTTTTCATTCCTATAGAATCCCGAGACATGAATATAAAAACATATAACAAATTTACGATCATTTCTAACGTATAAGAATTGATGTAGAAAATATTGGAAATGCTTAAAAATGATCAACGTTTGGATCGAATGAATTGAAATTCAACTGTTGTTAAAACCTTAGTTAAAAAAAATCACTTCACAACTAATTAACAAATTTAATGATAATCGAGATAACAATGTTTTGGATTTGGCTTAAATTGAACGAGATTCATTATATTAAATGAACCATTTTCTACAGTTTATGGCTCGTATTACAAGAGGTAACTTGAGTATACAAATTGTGTAAACATTATTACGTGAGATGTCTTACAGATCTGCCTAAAAAATTACGTCATCTTGCCCTTAGAACAGAACGGCTGGCAGGTCAGTTCAGACTTCTCTTCGTCTTGACAACTTCTGCAACGATTCTTGTGACGAAAATTCAGTTTTCTGGCGTATTGGCGAAATATGCAGTACCATTCTCGGTGGCTATTTCCCCGATAGACAAATCAAAGGAAACTGTCTGAAAAGGCTTTGTTCGAAAGAATATTTTCTTAAAGAATTTTTTTTCTCAACATTATTAAGGAGATCATAAGAGTTACTCAACATATTTCCTTTGGAGACGAGAAGTAATAACTGGATTAATATACTTAAAGCAGAGCCGCAAGCATATTTTGCGGAAAAAGCGGAAAATTTCGAAAATGTGTAATTCAAATAAAAATGAAGCTATACATTCCTTGTGAAACTAAAAATTTTATAAAATAGTTTTTAGCAACCAAGATGTTCGAAAGTCAAACAAAGTTCAGGCTCTGTCCTGATAGCAAGAAGAAACCCTTCAGTAGCTGCGTTTGCTAAAAATCGGTGGAAACATTGAATATTTGAGATGTTAGTGGATCTGTACAGAATAGTCCCATGTCCTTGACCTGGAAAATCGTGAATATGGTGCTCCCTAACTCCGTACCATCGATCGCTTTGAAATTAACTATATTCATATTCAGGGGTTCATAAAAGATCTGCAGAGCCATCTCGACAGTACTCTATCAGAATACTTTCAAAACTTGCAGGATTATACTTCTTTTGTTCTTTATCACATGCGTTTTGATGTGAAAAAACATAGACGTTTCGCATTACGCCTTTGTGGAGATATATCCTTACGGAAGGCCTTCCTCACTAAGATATAATGTTAAGATAATGTTATACCTCGTTCATGAGTGATCTCATCATCAGAGAATAAAATTTTCAGTTTATGAAAATTTATTCGTTTCACTTCTTTAGAAAGTTTTGAAAACTTATTAATCCCTCAGGAATTGATGTTGCATTATTGATGCCATTAATTTCTTAGTATCAATGATAAATCTTTCACTAAAAATGGAATTATGATCTACAAATATTGTTGGTTGTGCTTCTGTGCTTTGCCAGTTAATTGTACGATACAATTATTATGAAGTTTCCGAGGTTTTGTTAATCTCAAAGACATACAGTACACGTCTATGTAGTGTGTATTCTCAAGCCTAATTTAGAGAGCTAAAAAAATTATAAACACAAAATTTTGGTGAATTTAACTCTTTAAACAATCAAACGATAATACATATAAAGTTAAATCGATTTACTCTCAAATGTCACTTTCTGTATTTTCTCTAATGATAAATTCAACGTATTCACTGTCGTTCCTTAATAGATACACAGAAGTGTTTTTTATAAAAGTCTTAAATAAATTGCTTCCAAGAAAGTTTCGCGATGTTTATGTTCATTTTTATTTCAATCAATTATTTAAAGGGATAATAATGCGATTTCGTATGAACAAGAAAGAAGAAGAAGAATAAAAAAAAAGTCAGACAATATTTTCCTTTTCTTCTCTTTATAATATTTTACGTGATTTCAAAGTGTACTTAAAATCTTTTGTATTATATTTACTTACGTTCAAAGTCTTTTGTTAAAGATATTTAATCTTTTGCTAGCTACGAGAGGAATTTTACGTTTTATGTATATTTAATTATTCGCTTAGAAGTTAATTGAAAAGACTTTTCACTCTTCTGAAGAATTATACTTGACGGGCATTTGTGCCCTCGTGTACGTGTGCCCCCGGTTGTGAGTTGTTGTTATATGTGTATGTGTGTGTTTGTGCGTTATTTACCTATTCGCGTAAATAGAATGTGCGATCCTTTGACATGTGTATTGTGTTTCTATATATTGTGATTGTATTGAAATTGTTGTCCCAGGCAAGACTCTATTTCATACAATAAAGTGGCTGGTTGTTTGTGTGTGTGAAAAGATATAATTTGTCTGAATACTTTATTCACTAGAGACTACTTGTTAAAGCTTTAAAATTCCCATAAAGAAAACTTTTATTTATCGATATTCACTTTTTTAAATGTTTATCAATTGCACGCCAGAAAGTTGTGTAAATTTTACATCCACCAAAACAGAATAGAGGTAAATTAGTTTTAGATTTTCATCAATTAGCAACACACAGAAACAAAAGATTCTCGATTAATATGTTCTTTTTATAGTAGTTATATATATATCTTACAAATTATGTGTGCAACCAACTGCATAAACACACTGAAATTAGCTAAGAAATTTAACATTCTTACGAAATAAAAATAGAAAAAATCAAATTTCGTTCTGCGAGTATCTTGTGAATTTTGAAATAAATGACAACGATTGATATTAAATGAATAATTTCAGAAGATATGATATCGAAAAGATTGTATGATCTGAGCAAAACAACAGCTTCAATAGCCGGCTAAGCTAAGCTTATAACGATACCAGGAATTGTTTTATGATCGAATTTGAAAGTTTTCATATATCATAAGTTGGTTGAGATGGTTCGGCCTTTTTTTAGCTAAAAATAAGTAAGAGTTTGTTCCACAAAGAACAAAAAGGAAAAAAAAACAGAGAAAGAAAATAAGGTAAATTTCCTAATGGGTCTTCACTTAAAGGCTTAGTAATAACATTTATGGTCTCATCACATCAAAATATTATTTTTCATTGATTTCTATCGAGTTATATTAAAAGCTTTATATGGGTAATGACCCCGGTTACTGATCTGCCGATCGATATGTATGAGTATAGAAAATTTCAATAAAATAATTTTGAAATTCAGACCTATGGGTTGAGCAATCAAAAATTTATATAAAACATTTTTATGTGTGATTGGAACAAAATTTATTTTTCACCTTTTAGTTTACTTGATTTATTTCTGTAAATGCTTCATTCTTCTCAATTAACTTTCTAGAGTCTATTTCTTCTATATGTAAGTCTTTTGATGATTTCACTCAGTTCAACCTAACATATGTTCGATCTCTAAGATTCCAGTTATATCGCGATACAAATCCGACCGTATTCCCTTGCATTTTCGAAATTGGCAGTATTCCGCGTTCAAGAGTGCCATGTCACTGATTATTACTTTAAAATAACGTTTTTTCTATGAATAATATCTTAAACGTCCAAAAAGTTTGCTTTGCTTTGATTTTTATCTTCATTTTTGTTCTCAATGTCCATTCAGCTCTTTCAGTAGTGAATTGTTACTCGTTAGCTTTTCTAGACTTTTCCGTTGTCGCTTCTGCAAGTGAGTATTTCGTTGTACTGCTGTTGCCTTTAAATGTTTACTACATTTACTTTTCTTTCCAGTACCATCTTTTCTGCACGAATCCTCTACATCGTACATATTTGTTTTGTTTTGTTAATATTCATTAAAAAAAAAATAATTATGTTTCTAAGATTTTCCTTTCAATCAATTAATTTTAAAAATACTTTTTTTTCACTTTTTCGTAAATTCTTGTCTACTTAGTAGACTCTTGTTGCTCTCTTGAAAATTTAAAATTATAATAAATCTGTTATTAATAAAATTATATAAATTATTCTTTATACGAGTATAAAGTTTGACGCACTTAGTCGTCGAGGCTGAGTTTTTATATTTTAAATTTTTAGAATAGATTTTCTTTTTTACACGTTTATTTATAGTCATATAAAAGTAGTTGGGACAGAATTTTCTTTTCCATCAATTAGTTCACTTTTTAATTTAAAACAATATTTTTTATATAATTTATTTAGTACAGTTTTTCTTTTCCTTTTTATACTTTAATTCGCATCGTTTTTTAATCTGCCACTTATGGTATAGGGTATGTTAAGTTTTTCGCGGATGTATGGGACAATCAGTAGGAGTTTTGGTAGGCTCACCTGTTATTATAGCGATCGATTCATATCGATTGATTTTTACAATCGATTTAAACCTTCCTGTCCACACGTCGGTCTGCTTTATGTCTGTTCATGTATTTTTTTGCTTCGCCCACAAATCGAAATTTTTGATATGAAACTTGGTATACTGTTATGCTTTGACTTAAGGACGAACACTATTGGTAATACTTTAAATAGAACAACTTTTGCGACCTTTCCCAATATAACGCCTTAACTAAAAACAAGGTTTTCATATGAAAAATATGTTATGCAGCTACCGAGACGCTGTGAATTTATCCACAATTTTTTTTTTTTTTTTCCAAATTATGTCGTCATTGTAACTAAAGGTTTGTGCAAAATTTTAATAAGATCAGACGTACGGAAGTAGCCGAAATTTTGATTTAAAAGAAGGTCCTCTCATACTGATAGAAAAGAAAGTTAAATAAAATTTCATAAAAACAAAATAAAATTTATATAGACAAGACATGGAATGTATAAATTTAATAAAATATAGATGGATCTACGTCAAGTCTTTCTAAGTGGTGCATACATATACACAAACTTAACATATCTTTAGAGGTATAATGAAAATAATTTATTTGCTAACCGCGAGTATAAATAGTTCTGTATTTTGACTTACCATGGTATAGTATTTTATGGAAAATTTCTCGTAAGGTATGTCAAGTTCACCTTCAGAAATTAATTGATATTTTAAAATGCAATATCATGCGATGTTTTGATATATTTTACTGCTTGAAACTAATATAATATTACGATGACAACTGTGACTGTGCAATTTATAAAACTATTAAGGAAATCATGCAAATATCATAAAAACTCACAGTGAATTGAGGTGTTATTGATTAAAAAAAATCATAACTTTTAATTCATACTATCTATTGAGCTTTACTTTGAAAAAAATATTTATCAAGAGCATAGAGAAATGTTGCACAAAAATGGTCAGTCATTTGAAATTTTTACATTCCCTACTGAAGGGTAAGTACAAGCTAATATCCTTTTTTTTATATACCTGCCTATATATATATATATATTATCCCTAGGTGTCGGAGTGTCTCTGACATTTATACCACACCCATACATATTAGATATCTTCCTGAGATAAGCTTGATCAAAACAAATAATTTAATCATAGCCATGTATCGATCCCTTAGTTTGTCTATCTCGTTGGTTGTTGCAAATCTTACGATTGTAAAAATTAGAAAAAAATTCCCAAATTTTAACCTTGAATGCTTAACTTCATAGAGATTAAGTTTGAATTGTTTTATGATGAAATCGTAAACACGATTACACTTATATAGTGGTTCTCAAATAATTGTTCTAAGCTCTAAGAAGTTACATTGCGTACTTAGTTGATCTTATTTTTATTTTTTTTATTTTTTTTTTTTTTAGTTCTCTTATATAAATTACATTTCTACCATGCGTGACTTTAATTTTCTCGATAGACGGAGTCAATATTTTTTTTAATTTAAATCAATATTTACACATATAACTCTTAACTCAGGAGATGTTCCTTATACGTTTTTAAACAAGGCGATGGTCATGGAGAAAGTCGTGTGGAGAGAGAGATAGCACTTAGCCGGAGCCTAAGAAATGTATGTTTAATCGATAAGAGTATGTACTGTGGTCACATGTTAATCGTAATTAAAATGGAATTGAAATAAAATTGAAATCGGATATGCCGACCAGATAGTCGCTCTCCTTATGCGTAAAGAATCAATGAAAAAATCAATTTATTAAGAAAGAAAAATGTAGAAATGACAATACGTTTATCAAATCAATAATTAGTTCCAGATGTGACTGAATTTGAGTACAAGCTGAATAAATGAATGAATAGAAGAATGAATAGAAGTAATGCAATCTCCTGAAAACTGAATAATTTTTCGTTTATCTAACGTTAGCTACGGGTGATGGGCAGTTTAAAAAACAAAACTATTTAATTCTATTTTTCTTAAATATAAAATTCTAAAGCTTTTCAAAGGTTTGGTATATAAGTAAGGTGAAGATATTAATTGACTGTAAATGAAATGAGATGAGATGTGTTGGTGTAAACATACCGTTAAGTAAGTGCTTATATTACGCTTATAACGTAAACGATTGCGTACCTTTGGTGGACTGACTTCACGCGTTGAAATACCCATCTTCTCGTGATGCCTTAATTGCACCGGATATATGATTTGATAGTAGTGGCCACCGATACGGCGTACCAGTTCTTGATTTTGGCGGTATTCCTTGAGTAAACGTTCCACTTCACCTGAAAGAGACAATTATATGAAAACAATTAAAAAAATTATCAAAAATATTATATAAAGAATAATTTCAAATACTAAATATTTCGCGTGATGTTTTTCGTTTTTTCCTTCACTATGTTTTTTTTTCTTTTCTTTTTTGTATTTAATTAAAGAACATTTCGCCTTTTTTTCATATCGGAAAATATATAAGACAGTAAGTAACTAAGTAAGTAAGTAAGTAAGCAAATAAGTAAGCAAGTAACTAAGTAAGTAAGTAAGTTAGTAAGTAAGTGATTTATAAAACTTTGTTCTAAACTTTGGTTCATTACTAAGACGTAGTCTTTGAAAGCATGTGCAAAACTTTTAATTGTTAAATTTTTTGGTAAACAATGAATGAATCAAGCTGCTGCCTGATGTGTTCGTTTCCCAATGCAAACATTATCATACAATTGCAAATGGAAAATTTGGAAAATTTCCATCTGCAATGCTGATAAAGCTCAGCCTACTCACATACATACATATGCTTCCCGTATATAGTGTCGTGTACCTATATATAAAGCACAAGCATACACATATACGAATTCTATTTGTACAGTATATGTCGACATTTGTATATACATATGTGTGCATATGTGCTGAAAAGCATATTTGCTTTCATTACTCCGGGAATATTATAATGGAAGTAAAAGACAAAGAAAAAAACAAAAAATTTTTTTTTTAAGACGAATTCATATTAAGCAAAAATTAGAAATGATATAAACGCCAGAAAATGTCATCTGAAACGAAAGGTTAGAATCTCTAGGAATAAAAAAGAAGAAGAAGAAGAAAAAAAATAACGGCAAACTAGAAAGAAAAAAACTGAAACAATAAGAGCAAGTGACAGTAGAATGATTTAAATACATTCAAATGCTGTTGAATAACGGAAATTAGATTTGAGTTTGTGTGCTTGGAAGGCAAGAAATATGAGTCGTAAGAGAGGAGAGAGAGAGAGAGAGAGAGAGAGAGAGAGAGATGGGGGGAACGACAGCTGAATGTATAGAGGAGATGGCGATGACAAGCGTGAGGTCTTACAATTCTGTTAAAGTTAATGCAACAAAACATTGTCGGTAGCAAAAAAAAAAAAAAAAAAAAAATTTTTTTTTTTTAAAAAGTTCATCATCACCTCTTTTCAACCAAAAAAGAGTAGAAATTCAATAAATATTAGAATAAATAAAGTTCTAATCATCACGCGTACAACCCTATCATCCTCAAATATTCTAATGATTATGTTCGTGATTTCATGAAAATTTCATAAAGAAACAAACATTGGGTGTTGAGTTCGAATGATTGAAAACAATTTGTGAAAATTTTCATTTTAAAATTTCTTCCTTTTTTTTTTACCTAAACAAGTAATCTATTATACCGAAAAAAGAAGTTTTCGAGTTTGAATTCTTCGAATGAGATTTTTTTTCAAAATAAACATTATTTATCTTGTAATTTTGAAAAATGATTGTTGCAAACATATGCTCAATGTTACCATGCCGTTTATTGTTAGTATTGCTGAGTAGAAAAAGGTTAAAATGCATTAAAACTAGTTGTAAACACATTTTTTTTTTGCTTTCAGTAAAAAGTTACTTTGACTTTGAATAGGAAGTGAAGTTGATGCCGTTCATATTCGTTGGAATTAGTTTAAAGGGCATGTTTTAGATGATGGTCGCATCATTCAACATCTATACGTTTCACTTAACCATTCGTAAGAGTAAAGGTATAATCATTCTATAAGACGCGTTCTATAAGACCCAGAAGTACGCACTAACGATCCGTTAAAGTGTGAATTTATAATATTTTTAATAACTTATGTCCAGCTGACTATCTGCTGATGGAAAAACTGCAAAAAACCCGCCCCCCCCCAAAAAAAAATAAAAAATTTTAGAAAACTTTAGCTCAATTTATATTGTATACTTGATTTCAGTTCAAATTTAGATACGCAAATAAAAATTAAGATTTACAATAATATTGATTCGATATTATTTTAAAAATCTATTCGAATATTATGTTGAATAATTTATAGTTAAATCTAGTCCAAGCAACTTTTATAGGATGATTTAGGTGTTAGGTGTTCAAGGCTCGTCCTAAGTTATGTATAGATTTCTTCTCACTACTTGTTCGTAAGCAAATTTTGCTTCTTTTTTTTTCTTTGCCTTGTTTTGTAGTTTTAAACAGGAATTATTACATGGCGGGTTGTTTGTTAGACTTACTTCCTTTTTCGTCTATTATGTTTCTTTTTTTTCTATTTTTTTTTCTTTTTTGGTATAAAAGTGAAAAGTTTTGCATTTTCCATGTAAGTTAATTAATTACAACCATTGTTGACTGCAAATGGAAAGGGTTACAACAACCCTTTAGTGTATGTGCAATTTGTTCCACCTAGGAATTGTAACACGCACATCTTACCGCGCAACGTACACACATCTCTTTTGTTATAGCAATTATGTTAGAAAGGCAATGTAAACCACTTTCGCACAGTGGACCGATGTGACCCTTAATAAATGCTTGGCTTAACTTATGAAGAGTAAATTGGCGTGGAAAATATTCTGAAATGTTTGGGTTTTTAGAGTGATTTCCTTTTTTTTTTTTTAAATTTTCTTCTCTTCTTTTCAATTTTCTATGTGATATTTAAGCAATAAATTATTATTTAAAATTTAAACTCTGTATCATAATCTTGATAATTTTATAGGCGTTTGCTATTATATATATATATACTAGAAGTTCTAATATATTGGAAGAACGTAACTAACTAATTTAGCTGAACTTATTATCGCGGCATTAACTTTCTTAACAGCATAATATTGCCATTGAATGCTGGCCTTTAAGTGATAGTTGGCAAAAATATATCGATTATATCAAGAAGCTGAGACTTGAAAATTGCCATATAGATATCAGAGAGTTAGCTAACAAGGTGAACATCATATTCTGATTGATTTGTGTTAAATATAATTATATGCAATTAATTTCGAAAAATTTTAATTTTTTTCATCAAGGCGATAAAAAAAACTCATCAACTCAGCTCATATGATCTCCACTGAACTTTAAATATTTGTAAAGCTAAAATTATCACCTCGTGAAAAGCGTTTACACTCAATTGAAGATATAAAACGAAAAATCATGGAAAGAGCAAAGCTTCTTATATCTTAACCAACACGTATGAAAGACAAGATCAAGTGGTGAGCTTAGCAAAAATATATTACAAGCAATAAATCTATTTCAAAGGACGACAAAGTTACTCGCGACTAATAAATAATTTCTTAGTGATTTCTCTATGGCAATTTCGGATACTTTTTACAGAGAACAAGTAATGAAAATTCATTCATTAATAAAATATATAGTAATTTTATTTTTCATAACGATTCCAATACTTTCTCTTGCGGAAGTTGTTTCCTTGAAATATTAAATTATAGTTCCAAATACTACTGTACAATCGGACTTGCAATATAGAATATCCCCATTAACAATTATCGAGGCTAAGTAATAGAAAATTTTATTGTTTATTTTTTTTTTGCTAAATTCGTTTTTATTTATTAACATAGATTCCTTCAAGAGCGATACAATCAATCGACAGTTGTACTGCAATTTAATGTTTTCCCTAAAAAGTTTATTTATTTTCTCTCGAACAGTTCTCATCTTTTTGCAGTTTTGTCTACAGTGCGCTTAGTTATCGACCATGATCTGTTCGTACTGCACAAGAGGTATCTATTATAAAATCAGCATTTTATAGTAAGTTTTTCTATTTTAACAAGTTCATCAATCTATATTGTAAAATGGCAAACATCAAACTAAACATATGATGCCTTGGATGACAGTTCTGTTTTACATCTGTTACTGAAACAAAGCTGTCAAATCCGGACCATGAAATAGATAATCGTAAAGAACTGTTTTCATTATCTCATAAATTAGAAGAATATAGAAGACTATACGTAGACAAGGATGTAAAAGCCTTTTACTTATAGTCAATCAGTACAAAAGATTTTAAATTCTTAGATGTAATTAATTTAATCACCATTGACTTTCTAAAAATATCACAAGTCCTTCGAAAGCAACGTAATTACGTGCAATTAAAAATTTTGACCATAAACTAGAACAAAGCAAATCTTGTTTAATAATGATTTTGTTGCGTAATTTCTCTACCTTGTGTATTAAGACAGAGAGAGAAAGATAGAGAGAGAAAGAGATAGAATGATTATAATTCCTCTCCAAAATGAGTTAACATCGAATACATAAACAAACAAACTTTAAGTAAGTAACTGAGAACCGCCAGGCTGCAATTAAAATTTATTGTTTTTTTTTTTTTGTTTGTATATGTCCAGGATTAGTTTAAATAACTGTCATGAAATGGAATTTATTGTGGAATTTATTACTTCTTGTACATAATTAATGGATTACCATTATTTACCTAAATTATAATAAATTGCTAATGATGTTTCCTTCAGATTTCGCATTGAAAAGCATTCTCTTATGCACCAAAAAAAAAAAAAGAGAAGTAAATACTGAAAGTCTTATTTACATATCATTGCTTTAATCACTTTATCATTTTTTATCTCTTGTGTGCTCTTTTTTTTTTTTTGTTTTTCTTTTCTTTTTTGTAACTAATTATATACAATTTTCTAAAAGAATGAACTTTTCCTATATATGCCTACAGATTTATATTTTTTCGCCTTATGGCGTCGTTTGCCTGCCTGATTTGTTATTTCGCCTCTACTCTACTTTATTCTGCTTTACTTTGCTTTCCTCTGTTAAAGATGATGATTTTGTATAAATATTTTTTCATTAATCATACAGATGAATGAATTTGCTGCCGTTGCTGCCATTGCTGCCATATGACATGATTGAGTTAAAGGATGCGTCAGTTGTAGAAATTGCTGTCATGGCCCTCTTAGCCATGTGTAGAGACAAATACGAATGATTGCTGTGGTATACATATATATATATATATATATATACTTTTTTAGAAAGTTTTATAAGTTTATAAGAATGTGTAAGAACCAAAATATGGATGTTTGCGGATTTTTGTTTTTTTGTTGTTTCCTCTTACTGTCTATGTAAATTTTGTAAAAAGCAGACGTCGCGTTTAAAGACGATGAAGATTCAATCTAAATATATAGTACATTACTTAATTAAATTAATTTTCGATATAAGTTCGTTCGTATTATTAGTCATTCTGTTGTCGAACACTTATTGTTATTTTCTTGAATATGTTTTAACTTTGCAACTTCTTAGAAATCGTAAGACTACTTTTAAAAGCAAAAATAATTAAAATTTATAGTAAGAATGGAGAAAAGGATCAATTTTTTTTTTTTAGTTTGCAACACATGCACTTTCAGTTTTCTATGCGCTCTTTTGTTCGCTTTTTATCGTAATTGAAATAATAAAGTGAAGAATAAAGAATATTACTTAGTATTGTTTTTATAATGATTGAGACTGCATTGACAATTATTTTGATTTAAAAGGTCACATAATTCTTGGTCAACTAAAAATAAATTAATTTTTTTTTAAATGATATATTTATCAGTGAAGGTAACAGTTCAAAATTAGTTAAATTTATTTTTCAGATTTTTCTGAAAGACAAATAAAGGCGAATGAGAAATCTCGGAAAATAAAGATTTTATTTCCTTGTTCCTCATCCATTATTATTCCATTATTTCCAATGTGACTCAAAATGAGGAATGTTTCAAACAAATTGATTCCGTGATTTGAATTTTTTTTTTTTCTGAATTGTTCGAAATAGACTCTAAGATGGGTTTATTTTGAAATTATTGAAAAAAAAGCCCCATGTTCAATAGAAACTTTTAATATAAATAAATAAACAATTAAAACGCTGGAGTATGCAAATATTTCTGAAGTTCAAACAATTACCTATAACCCCTCCTGTTCCCCAAACGTAACTTCCCCTGAGTGTTTGCTTATATAGAAGAAGAAAAACAATTTATGCAATAAATAAATTACAAATCGTATAAAAATTGTGATTTGGAACATAATGTTATATCCTATATTCAAGATTTTTTTTTTCATTTTTTTATTATTAAACATCAATTTTTTGTATATTTCTACTTACTTCTCGACTTCTACCTGTTAACGGGTAGATGTCTACAAACAGAGGTATATACTACTTTCTGAACGATTACCTTTAGTTATCTTAATGAAATTTACAATCTTTGTTTAAAAAATCGTATATATTATATTATACCGCTTATTATATATTGACTGGATCTCGATTATTTTTTACACCCATTATTAAAAGATAGGCTATTATGTAAGGTTATCCATTTCGTGGTCTGAATTTGATAAACTCGTTTCAGTAACATATGTAAAACGAAATTACTATTTATGGTATCAAATATTTAGTATAATATTTGCCATTTCATAATATTGATCGTTTGATAACCGATAAACGTATTCAAATAGTAAAAACTTATTGTAAAAATCTAATTCTGTAATAGATAAGTTTCTCTCATTATGTGAAAATTATGTTCGACATAATCTTCTATCCGAATGCATTATAGGCAAAGGTGTGAAAAAGTTAGAAAAAACTGCATCTGCAAAAGATTGATAAAGGGCCCACATATGATCGAAACGCACGCTTCACCGAAAATATTGTTGTTGTTAATGAAAGTGTCGAAGAAGATTTAAATTTATCCATTACACAGCTCGAGAAGCATTCTGATCGCTACAGTCACATGATTATCAGTTTTTGTTGACGCGAAATTGAAGATATGGATATTGATGATATGTGGTTCCAACCGGATCATGCTACAAGCTACACAACATGTGTCGTTTTCCCATTGTTAGGCGAAAAATTTCCTCCCCTTTTATGGAAGTGAACTGGCCATTAAGACCGTGCGATTTCTCAACGCTTGACCTTTTTTATGTGATTACGCAAATCATCAAGTTCATGCAAACAATCTTCAAACTCTTGATGCTTTGAAAACGAATATCGTTCAAGTTATGGCCGAACTATTGCCCGCTATGTACAAAAACCCATCATTGAAAATTATCTCAAAAGTATTCAATCTTGCAAGACGGCTTGAAGAGTACATTGGAATGATGTTGTATTCCACAAATAAAGACAATCTCTTAACAATATATTAAAAAAAAAAAAACATTTCAGCCAAATCTCAATCAAAAGTGTGCTTTATTTTTTATTTTTATTTGCTACAAGAGAGAATTTTCTTCATCTCTAGAGGATTGCATCGAATGCTTAATAAAATGTATCTGATATGTTTTTGCTTTGAATTTATAGTGAGAGATGCATCTATGAAAATTTCGTAAAGCGGTTTTTAACTATGAAGATACTAGCAATAGAGCTAAAGAACTGAAATTATCTTTTAGAATTATATTAAAAAGAATTTCAACATTATTTTATAATATTAACGATTGAAATTACGTACATTGTAGTTGTTGGTAAATATACAACGAATTTCTTTCAATGAATGTAAACAAAAGGAGCATTACAATGCTATTTATATATATATATATATATATATATATATATATATATGTATGTATGTGCATGCAGATAGTATACATCGTTAACAGTGAGATATCTTACTTTGCCACTTTAGCAGCCATAAATGAGCTGACTTTGCGTTATGTGTGTTATATGAAGCAGAAAAAGCTCAAGTTGCAATTTAATATAAAGGTATTGCGAAATGTTATGGTACATATTCAGTGTGTTAATGTGTGTACGTATAGCTCATCAGCAGTATAAGCAAATATTGTTGTTATTGTTTGTAATGTGACTGTTGGCAGTCAACACAAATATTGCAACATACTAAAGAGCAGCATCAGTCGAATTAAGCACACAAATGTAGGAAATGTGCTTAAACTTGTTTATAGCTGATGTGTATAGTATATGGTATACGGTGTATGTACATGTGCGGTAAGGATAGTGAGATATTCCTAACTATTACCGTTAGGATAGTATGAGAATTTTCTATATGCAATAAGAATGTGAATCGCGTATATGATTTGAATAAGAAACAAAAAAAAAAAAGAAGAAAAAAAAATCTCAGGTGTAAGTCGTTAAAAAATTTGTTTTGCTCTAAAAAATATAATGTGTACACATAAGCTATAGAAAGTAATGTTTCTAATGGAAAGATGTTCATCTGCTAACACAAAATGTTGGAATTATTATGACTTTACGAAAATTCTTCGAATTTTTTTTTTTTTTTTTCGTTTATATAATCATACCCAGTTTTTTTATGAAAGTTCATGAAGAAAACAACACTAATAACATGAAAGGGAAAAGAAATGCAGTTTTAACAATTTCGCAAGTTCGGAAAGCAGAAAAAAATATACAACAAGATAATCGATAGTCTACCTACTATGAAATAGACATCTTAGGATAAATATATATGTTAAGCTGTCGAGAATTTCTTAAAATAATTTTTTTTTTTTTTTTTTTTTTTTGACTACAAGAAATATAAAAATATTCCAATTAATCTTAAGTATATGAAGTATATTAATGAAAAATATTATATTCTAATTTCTTTTTGTGCGTTCTTTTTTGTATTGGCTTAAATGATCCCTTAAATATATAAGAAGACGCTCCCCTTAGTGCCTCGTCATTTTCTTGCAGTTTACCTGTGGGAAAATAGCTGATCTTTAAGAAGGATTATTATATTTTTAAAGAATTGCTTCCATTTTGTATAGTTTTTATGATTAACTTAAATATTTATTCAGAACTAGGACCAAAAATCATGTATAAAAGAATGATTATAGAGAGAAGGAGACTTGCAAGGCCCAAACTGTCAAAATTTTCTGAACAAAGGTCGATTTTCTGCATATTGCCGGTATTTTAAAAGTATAAAAACAGTTGGAAGTTAAAAAAAATTTAAATAAAAGTCGGTCACATCTATGGATGAAAGTGTTGAAAACCATTAACCGGCGGGACCGGGAACGCAATTTGCCAAAAAAAGGTAAGGTTTCTTTAGTTTGCCGGAATGCATAAAGTATTCATTTAATTGGAGATGATTACTTTGTCAATAATGAACTGCAAAATACCGTAAAAGTTTTCTAAACGAACTGAAAAGAGTAAACTTCTAGTCCAGCTTTTTTTAAAAAAAAAATGCAGCCAATTTATTAGTCCAAGAATTTATTTCATTGCTCTAAATAAATTATAATAATAATAATAATAATAATAATCTTTTAATGTTGTTTTGTTTAAATTAAACTTTCTTTTTTACATAATTTTGAATTTTTACGAGTATATTGGAGAAATTGCGAAACATTTTAAACTTCTGAAAGTAGAAAAAAAAACGACAGAAAATGAAAAGAATCAACAATTTTCTCAATAGGAAGAAAATTTAAAAGTTATACAATGAGACAGGAAAACACACACACACATACATTTGTGTCTACATATGTAATATATCTTTAGCGAAAACATAATCACACAGAGAGTGCCTAAGTAAATATGAGTTTTTTTTTTTTCGTTGGGAATGAAGCAGAAACTGGTGTAAGCGAATGTGAAAAAGGAAAAAAAAAACGAAGCTCGTTAACTCGGTTCTTCAACGGATTTATTTTCGTGAAATAGAAACAGCAAAAGACAACAAAGACAATGTCAGCATTGTAAGTAATGTTTCACACTTTCCGATTTTTCGTGTGAGGTGATAAAGAAAAACGAGCACAACAGCTGCGTTCATCTTAAGATGCATTTTATATATCGTTTAGTTTGTCGATCCAAGCTCCAAGTAGAATATTAAAAAAAAAATATTAAATAATAATAAAACAAAATTAATTTGTGCAAGTATATATATAGTTATGTATATATATAATATATCCATATATCCATAGATGTATATATATGTATATATATATATCCATAGAAAGATATTTAAATAATTTCGATTAATATTCATACCGTTTGAACTAATTCAAGTTTTTAAATTCCTCTTGTAAGTGGATTCAAAACGAATTTTTTTTTTTTGCTCTTGGCGTATACGATTGAATTGAGAAGTTATCGCGATGTCAGTATCAGATTTTTATTTTTATAAATGATTAAAAGCAAAAACTTTTAAGCTTAATCTCTTATTCGTAGTTCAGAATGTTTCAAATTGTTATGACCGACTTGTTACGAGCAAAATCTGCGGGTAGAGTGCATAAAAAAACAAATTCATTCATACAAATTCTGACAATAAGAAGACTACTGTCTTTTGTTGTTGTTGTTTTATAATGTATGTTTATATATAAATGTACATTGCGTGGATAATGTTGCATTTATTTGTTTTTTGTTCTGCTGCTTCCCTCACTTTCTCTCTCTCTCTCTCTCTCTCTCTCTCGCTCTCTCCCTCTCTCTCTCTTTTGCCGAAACGTTGAGGCAATGGTTGAAGTTTGCTCATTTTTTTTTTCGTTTTCTATTTTTAAAGTTTTTTTTTTTTTTTGAGACCAAAAATATTTATGTATTTTCGTCGAGAAAACTCTACAACACTTAGAATTTAGCAAGTAATGGTTCGTGAAGATTTCAGTTAAATTATGTAGAAAACATATTTTGTATAAGTAAAAATACACTTCAATATTCTATTTTAATCTTAACTTAAATCGTAACTTTAATGAATAACTTCTCTTTGAAAAGTGCTTTGAAGATAAAAAGAATTCAGTATCGTCTTAAAGATTTTTATGATCTTAATATCTATAAGAGGTAGATTTTCTACGATCGTTAAGAGTATTTTTATCAGTGTGTATTTACAAAAAGTAATGACTCTATAGATAAAATTGAAAAGGTTTTCACATCCATGAAACTACAGCAGAAAGAAAATTTACTTTTTAATTGAAAGAATATAATGTTTCACTTAAGCTGATTAGAGACATGGTAATCATGAAACTAAAGATTAAAGTCCACCTTTTATCTAAGATATCTTCATGCAGAGAATGCAAAAATGGCAATTATATGAGATTAAATATGAATGAAGATCGTTTAGTTTTAACAACTCTAACGAATATGGTAAGTTTGGATTTATAGGAACATATTTCCAATTCCTTCCCATATAAACATTTCTAAAAAGACAAAAAAAAATAAGCCTTTTTATGGCAACAGTTTGTAATTTTTAATATTTTATAATGAAAGTCGGTCGAAGGCAGTTGTGGTTTGATACACATATTTCTTTCCTGAAATATGGACCAAATAATTATAGTTTTTTAACTCTGTCCTGTATAAGAATTTTATATGGCACAAAATGACCTAATTTTTGATACCTTATGACGGAAGTGAAGGTGAAGAATAATAACATGTTTGGATAAGAAAATTTAATTCTACTAAATTTGAATCACCTTCACATTCAGGCATTGATCCAACTTTCATAGAGACCGACTATGAAAAGTATACTTTTATATATGGAAACAATAGATTATTTTTGTCATTTTAGAAGGAGAATAAATGAAGAATTGTGTAGAGAAGTAGCAGACAATACGATTAAATATGATGTAAGCTATTTATTGGTCGGATATAACATTTTTACTTATTAGTGTTAAAATATAAATATTAAGAAAGTAGTTTTTGTCGTTTAAATACGAAGAAAAATTTCCTTTATGTTTCTTGATAAAAAATTAAATATTTTTTTTTTTTATGAATATAAGAAAGATTTATATTTGTTACGCTTTATGAAACACTCTTTCAATGAACATGCAAAAGAGTCTACGGTAGCTTTGTGTTAATTATTGCATAAGAAATTTTCATTTCATGGCAATACGCTTCCTTGGCGCTCATTTAATTCTGATTATCTAAAACCTCCTTTAGTGGCTGGAAAGCACATTTATGCTGTCTTTTTTAGTATCTGCATCATATTGCTCTCTCCTTGAAGCACAAATAAACAAGCAAACAAATGCATGCTTCTGGGCAAATCTTGAACTTTCATAACATCGAGAACCGATATAATAAAATTATGGAAACATTTTGTTAATTGCAAAGATTTCACTCATAACGGACCATAATTAATATACAAGATTGAGAATGGCTGTGCAGCGCCCTTAGCGGAAAATGTTTGAACTAAACAATGATTTTCATTTGTGTTTTAATGCAAAAGCGCTTGTAGCTGAACATAAGATTTATTCAAGAATGGATATAGTTCCGAAAACAAAAAATTAGTATTAACATTTAGTTCTGAATCAAATGTAATGATAGTTACTATTGGAAACAATACGCAAATTGAATACCGCATAACACACATAACTCACATTGCAACATTATTTCGAATATTATTATAATTTCCAACGTAATGGTGCAGAAACCGCTATGCAGGTCGACAGAAGGTCAAGATTTTAGATCAACGTCTGCTGTAATTGTGAGCGCACTTGTAGTCGAACCGAACTAATTTTTAAATTTTGTCTATAACTCTCTGCTTTTAAGTTTAATGCCCTTAAGTGTTTCAATAGCAGGAGACAAACAAACGAATTTATGAACCAACAGACACATGGAGTTTAATTTAGTTAATGCGCAACCATGTAAAAATATACATATTTTGTGAGGTCTTTCACGCGTAATTGATGATACAACAACCGAGAGGATAAATCTCGTATATCACCGTATTCTGAAAACTGATTCATATGTAAACGATATTTCTGTATAAGATGAAGTAAGTGAAGTGAAATTTAATTTATATCAATTTGTATCATGCATGATATTTGAAATGATATTTCGCTTTAATTTGCACAACATTTCATAAGGAATCGTGCGAACTAAAAAAAGTATTTCTCGGACTTATCAATAGTTAATCACATACAATTTAGTTGTTTGTTTCTTTATCAGCTTAGAAATTTTTCAAAATTAACATCATCTAACTTAGAAATAAATAATAAGTTGGTTTACTGTCATAAGTTTTAATTTAATTCTCTCTTTATGTGAATAAGCCCATCGAGACCACTTCCAATTTGCACTTTCAAATAACGCTATTTACTTATAGAGTACACAATTTTCATCACAATTATCGGCTATATTGGCTCAGAATAATGTCATACATAACCGGCCGGGAAATATGGGTGCCAGAGCCGTGTGTTTAGGTTCGACTCTGAGAAACAGTGCATTTTATTTTGGAGCTGAGATTAATATCATGAAACTTTTTACAAAATTAACCATTTAAAGTATTTTCCATCGCCAGACGTTATCGACAATGTATATAAGAACAAGACGAGAGAATTTTGGTTCGTAGAACATTTCTGCAAGATATCAAACACAGAATGAGAATGAAGGACTCAATCAATTAATTCTGATTTTTGATATGAAAAAATTTCTACTTTGCCAGTATTTAATGCTTCATCTTAGAGATAAAAAAACGAGAGGAGTAAAGGTTCTATAGAAAGAGACAAAGTCAAGCCCTCAACCTAAGCTTAAAATGTTGTTGCTTAAAGGCTTCCACGTTCTATATATCACGTACAGGTTTCAATCATTGCTTTTTGTGGTTTTACGGGCAACATATAAATCGCATGCAAGTTCACATTTGATGTTAGACTTGAAAAGATCTAAAATACAAGCATGCCTTATAGACAATGCTTTAAAAAACGAGTAAGGTGTGTATGATAAACACATGGAATCGTACAATTGAATATTTTCAAGATAATTTGGAAGTTTAGCGTTAACGGCTGGAAAAATCATTTCAATACGCGTATACCATACAATTTCTTTGCTGCTGAATACCTACTCACTCCATATCTACTTGAAAATGTTTGCTTATTAAACCCGTAATTATATGTTCCTCATTTGTAATGGACTCCAATGTATTTTTCATTATTACGTAGTTTTTGTTGCAAGGAGAACTTGATGGTACTGACATGACTTCGACCTGACCTCTACTCATCATCATTAGTGTTCATAGAAAGAACCTTAAGAAAATTTCAATAATAAGCAATGAATAGAAAGATGAAAAATTGAATTAAACTTAAAAGACTTCGAATCATATGATAATTAAAATTAATGTATTTTAGAGTGAGAAGGGAAGAAATCAAAAACGAGAGATATGTGGACACACCGTGTAACTACTTGTGTGCTGATGCCTTAGAAATTAGTTAAATTTCGAAATTTTCAATAAAATAGTAAAATGTATCTTCGAAGCAACTATTGCGAAGTTAAGCGATAGTCATCCATAATTTATCTCAAGGCAAATATACGATAATATAACGTTATATTGCAATAAATGTTTTATTAATAAATATTTTATTATTGAACAGAAAATTGCATTCGTTACTATGGCCTTTTATCAAAGGTAATGCAATATTCAGGAATGTTTTATTGATTTCTCTCTATTGTCATCGTTACAATTTCTTATTACACGTATACATAGATATGTTTGGTAATATACAGCTCGCAGATGTTAACATACGTTTGCAATATATTCAACATTTTTAAGCACTGATATTACGATGAAATCTTTATGCAAATACTTTAATCCTATTTAATGTCATACGTATTTCTATCTCTTATAGAGGTTTCAAAACTGTCACGATCATCGCCATCATTGTCATCGTCACAATACACAAATAGCGACAACAACAATAATAACACAATCAAATATATATAATATATCTCAAGCCCAAGCCCAAACCCAAGCCCAAGCCCAAGCCCAAGCCCAAGACTAAAATAAAACTAGTAACATTGCCTTCTGGGGAGTTGTGTGGTGTTTTTTTTTTCTTCTACTTTTCCTTGCTTTTATAGTTCACTCACACAACATTACCGCATATAACGTAAGATTTGAATGCATCACTTGCAGATTTCAAAATCGAAACGTATATACATTATATGTGTACGTATGTCCGTGTATTTGCAATGCATGCGTATGGGTGTTATTGGGGGAACACAGGCTATGTCTTATATGCATAAGTGCAACGGACTGGTGTTGAAGTCTGAACACAAAAGCGTGACATATAGTACAAAAATAATCAAACTTTAGCAGAACAGATAGCAGTAGTAGTAGTAGTAGTAAAGCAAAGGACGAAAACAAAACAAAGCAAAAACAAAAACAAAAAAAAAAAAAAACAAAAAAGATGTGATAACAACAACTTTACATACTTTAAGGTATATATAGCTTAGGTCGCATCACGGATACCTATTATTTGAATTTTAACTTTTCGTCGATGAATGTTAATGAAAATATAAAAATCATACAAAAAAAAAGTTAAGCAAACTAAGTGTTGTACTCATAAAAGGAATCCATATTGTTATCCTTAAGCCTTTATTGGACCTTTGGTATATTCAGTTTGAAAAAGTGATAAAAAAAAATTTCATCTTTGAGAGGGAAACGAATTAAAAAAGTGGCATAGAAACGCACAAAGGCAAGCCAGGCAGACATCAAAAGCATTGCTATGAATGTACAAATGAACACATTATTGTATACATAGATATATATGCATACATACACACATATATGCATATATACATATATGCATACATACATACATACTTACATATATATATATATATATATATACAGAAAAGCATACAATAACACAGACACGCTTATACATAGAGTAGAAAAATTGTGAATTGTGTCACGCCCCAAATGTCATAATGCCGTGAGCACACACGTCTGTATTGAAAATTCTGACTATAGTGAAACAGACAGTAGAGAAAAATATTTGTAAAAATTTACATTTATCTGTTAGCATGAGTGTGTACATACATAAATGCAATAATATATGCATACATACATGGACACACACACACATACATATATATATATATATGTAATTTATATATGTATACACCTGCATACGCAGAGATATGTGCATTTGTACGTTAACACATATGCTTAAACACATACACACACACAGGCACACACATGCATATATAAATAAAAGAAAATCAAGTCAAATGTATCAAATTGTTCTCACCATTGTAATCATAAGCAGCACTGACAGTAACACACAATAACACCAACAGAAGCATCACTATCACCAACACTGACTCTACTACCGTAGTGTATGTTGTTGTTGACGACGATGATGTTTATGACGATGGTTCCGAAATAAATACAACAAAAATGTTGAATATAATCATTTTTGTGCATCATTTTTATGCAGTGTTGCTATATTTACACTTGGATAAGTTTTGTGATATTTTTTCATCGCCTTCAACATTTATTTTTTTGCATTTTTTATTTTTATTTTTATATTTATTGAAAAATTGTAAGAAAACCAAAAAAAAAACAAAAAACAAAAAAGAAACGAAAGAAATAAATATAGAAATATATAAACCAGATGTTATGGTTTCGCTTATGATTTTCTTGCTTTTCGTTTTTTTGGTTTTTTTTTTTTGGTTTTATATTTTATTTCCTTTTTCTTTGCAACTAAAACAATGGGCAACAACAATAATAAAAATCAATCATTTAGACATAAGGACAGAAGAGCATGTATGCGTTTGGAATTGAGCTTCATAAGAGAGAAAAAAAAATCTTTTTTTCCTTTTAAAGACGAATAGTTAAGAATTTTGTGTTTTCCATGTCAATTTTCATAAGAGTCTTAGAGCATTTTAATCAGTAGATTTCCGTTTCTCTTCTCCTTATAAATAATATATTTCCTTTGATTGAACAATCAATTGGGCAGAAGTTAAAATAAATAAGCAATAAACGATGCAATAGTCTAACGTAATAATTTTCCAAAAACATTTTTAGTGCGGAGGCAATACTTCAAGCAACATGATGCAAAGCATTAAGCACAATTTGGCATAGACATGAAAAATTTTCCATACAACTTTATAATAAGTGCATTTTATTCATTTTTAAATTTAATCATTTTCTTTTAAATTATATGACTGAAGATCTGAAGATTGTCGTTATAAAAGTTTTAAAACTGAATGTTGAGAAAATAAAAAGGGGAGTTAAGCAAAAAGATTATTGCGACTTCTTTTTCATCTATTTGTGTCATAATGTATTCAAAGTTATTTATACCTTCTGCCATATAAAGACTGAATAGTCAATTCACCAACAACACTTGTGTGTATAGGGTAAGGTCCACCTAGGGACGTGAACCGGAAAAGCATTTCGAATGTTAGGAAACAAATTCAGTTTGTCTACTATAGTGAAGTAAAGACAAAACCTCTATAGCTTTTCTGTACGCTCGTTGCAGAAATGAGTTAAAAAATTTGAATATTTAATCACACAATAAATGACGTCCAGATTCTTTTTTTTTTTTTTTTAAACTAAAGGATGAAATAATTTTAATGAAATTAAACTTTGTTCATTCCGTTCAACTCAGCGCTTACAGATGTACAAAGTTGCTGTTACTTGGGAAAATTTATCGAAAATAGTCAAAATTATAGGAATAATAAAGTTATATTCGTGTAACTGTTAAGATGATGAATAACAAGTAGTTCTTCTGCTCAAAGAACATGAAAATTGACACTATATGTTATGTCAAGCAAGCTAGACAAGTTTGAGATCAAGCATGACAAACATCTGACGAAATACTATTTGAATACGAAACTCAAAAGACAAATCAAACACAATTAATAATTCCTGTAACGTTAACATATACATCATAGTATTAATTTCGTTACGACAATCGCTTTTGAAGGGCTTTTACGCCTTGCTCAAAATTCTGAAAAGTAAAAAAGAACCTGACGAAGAATAAGAAAATATCTGTGAGAAATCCCAAACTTACTCAAGTTTAGACTCACGTGTGCAAAAAGAAATGTAGGATGAAATATTACCAACAAAAAAAAAATACCAAATCACATAAATTGGTTTGAAACGTAAAAGTAAACACAACAAAACAAAAAAAAATACCAAATCACATAAATTGGTTTTAAATCTAAAAAAAAAATGCGTGCATAGGAGACGTACATTCATACGTTCAATAATTTGCAAAAGAAAATGGTAAAAACATTGCATAGTGAATATTTCTAATTCCGAAATAAATTGAAAAAAGATTTTTAATTTCTCCGTATCTCTCACTTTTATATTTTTCAAATGAATAAATAAATTCAATAAATTTGTTGATTTTATTTGCAATTCAAATAATACGAAAATAATATTTTTTTTTTTTGCATTTTTTGAAGCAAGTTCTTAGACGCTTCTACGAAGACAGATTGCTATACAGAAAGTGTTGATATGTTTAGTGATTGTAACGAACGGTTTTTAAGCTTCACCCCGCGAAATCATTTACGCAAGTTTCTGCTCACCAAGAAAGTTGTAAAGTGAATTTCCAAAATCCTCTGTACACACACACACACGCGCGCACTCTTTCTCTCTCTCTTTCTCTCCCTCTATCAATGTCTCTCTCTCTCTCTATCAATGTCTCTCCCTCTCTCTCTCTCTCTCCCTCTCTATCAATGTCTCTCTCTCTCTCTATCTATCAATGTCTCTCTCTCTCTCTTTCTCTCTCTCTATCAATGTATCTATTTCTCTCTCTCTCTCTCTCTGTCTCTATCTCTATCTCTATCTCTATCTCTATCTCTATCTCTATCTCTATCTCTATCTCTATCTCTATCTCTATCTCTATCTCTATCTCTATC
>KK351063.1:628249-701401 GCA_000671755.1 Glossina brevipalpis | reverse complement strand
CTATCTCTATCTCTATCTCTATCTCGATCTCGATCTCTATCTCTATCTCTATCTCTATCTCTATCTCTATCTCTATCTCTATCTCTATCTCTATCTATATCTCTATCCCTATCTCTATCTCTATCCCTATCTCTATCTCTATCTCTGTCTCTCTCTCTCTCTCTGTCTCTCTCGCCTTCTCTCTTTCTCTCTCTCTCTCTCTATCTCAATTTCTCTAAGAAGAACGATTTTTTTATATTTTTTTTTTCTTTCCCAAAGCACCATTATAGATATATAAAGTAATAACTGTCTTCTTTCAGTGTGACTTCATCATGTGAACGCTGCTATGAAACCATTAACTGATAGCGTAATACTAATAGCAATTCTTAGATACGTTTATAAGTCTAAATAAGGTCGTAATAATAATAATAAATTATAGACAGGTTGGCACTGAAAATTAGTCAAAACGCGGTGAAAGAACACGCATATAATACAACATAACATGAGAAAAAGTCCGCTTTCAAAATTCATAAACTGCAACAGATATAATAATAAAAGAATATGCAAAACCATCGAGGAGATTCCAAATATTCGTGTAGTACGACAGAAGCTTTTAGATCCCTCTGATAATTGAGTCACAGCAGCCACATGAACTTGTTGTGCGAGTTATTAAGAAATCGTACTTTATTTCATGTGATGTCCAGGCACTTCACCTAGGGCAGCAGTAAACTGTGAGTAAAGTTAATAGAAATAGAGAAAGAAGTCATGATACCGCGATTGCTGATATTCTCTTTGTATTTTACTAACAAAAGCCTCTATATATACTAAATATATATACTAAAAAAAAAAAACATATTCTTACAATCTAAAGTAGAGATGAGATAGTATAAGAAAACACCAACAAACATTCGTGCAGTAAAAGCAGAATTATGTTCTGAGTCTAAATTTGATTATATGCTAATTATAAGACATTTCAGAAAGAAATGTTGTCAGTTGGGAATTATGCAGTTTTTTTTAATGCTTATAAAGTAATAAATATGATGATCATATTGCAGACAAGTACACACACTTGTTCAATATAGAAAAATAAATAAATAAACAAATATTAATGTGAGAGTGTGAATGAATAACAAGTAAAAAAATTATATTCGATTGTCCTGGAATCTTTTATACCCACCACCTTCACACTGAAAAAAAAAGAAGGGAAAAACGAAATTTTAATAGGAGGGCGATGCAGATTTTTTTTTATTTCTCTGGGATACCATGGAAGTTTTTGTTGTATATCTTTTTTTTTCAGTTTTTGTAGTAGTGAAAAAAACACCCAAAAAACAAAGATGTTTTAGTTTATGCAAGCTAGTGGGGTGTCCTTTGATCGCTTATTTGGCTCATTTTCAATATCAACCTTCATTCAAAAGATTTTAATGTTTTTGCTAAATTTGAAGCCGAAATCTTCGTCTTATGTGATCAAAACCACTTTTACCACAGACGGACAGACAAACATTCTTGGATTTTAATTCGAAATTTAATACCTGATTCATTCACATTCTTCCCGTCTAGAGGAATACATTACAAATGTACAGGCCATCTCGTAGAATTAATACGATTTTCGGAAGTATTGCTTCACTTTGAATGCTATAAAAGAGACAATTGGCATAGCTGAATAAGCCTTCGAAGGTAACAGATGACGGCTTTGAAGCAAGGCACATTATATGGTAGTAACACTGGACATAAGAAATGCGTTTGAATTATCTAGCTGGGCACATATTTTAGCTGCGCTAGATAGAATGTTAAGTCTTGGATATCCAACGCGCATGATTAGTAGTTATCTATTGTACAAGAGGCTGTTAGATTACACCCCTCCGAAGTTATTAAAAACACATAATTAATGCAGACGTTCCGTCAGGATCTGAGCTAAATCTCTCGCTGTGGATTATTCTATATAATATGTAGTGTTTAGGTATCAGCTCCTAAAGAATCATAAATTGTTATTACAGCATTGATAATCAAATATTATGGCGTTATGATCGATGCCCGAAAATCTTATGATACGATCTTTTTTTTTTTTTTTTTTTTATAGGATATGAAAGAACGAACCGGGTTCACGTCGGATTAAGAGTGAAATAATAGAAAAAATTGGTGCTTCAATACAAAAACGAAGATTGGAATTATTGAACAGGAGGATAGTGTCAGTGTTAATGCACGTAATTTCTACAGTGACAGATGGAAACATGGGTTCTAATGGCAAATATAAGTTAAATAATCATGTGAAGATTAGAAAAACGTTTACGAAAACGGACGTTTGAAGCTAATAGATCAAAGACGAAAAAAATAACGGTGAAAAAAAAAAATTCTAACTTAACTGAGCACATATTCTTACATAAATTGTGATTGTATATATATACACACACACACACACACACACACACACATTCATACATATATATGAGGAACCCATTTCCATAAACGCTTTTATCAAAGCATTTGTGTACAAATTTGGTTTTGTTGTCAATTATTTCAATTAGTTCTTCTACTTGCTAGTCCATTAGTCAATTAAATTGTTTAATATGTGTTCGATTCGTATAAAGTATTTTTAAATTTAATTTACTTTGATTGATTGAGAATATCGTAAGCCACCGATTAAAAATCTAACATTTGTATAAACCAAAGTTCATATATCTACGTTTGTGTGTACGCGAACGTGTCTCTATATCAAATAATTCTGTTATACTGTGAATCATTTATTGATATCTAAAAAGGTCCGTGTATTAGTTTTTAATTAAATTATGTTTAGTTTTGCAATAAATGTACATGATATTGTGTCGATTTTAGCGAAGGAATACTCCTCAGAAATGCTTATTAAATATATATGTACAACATATTCTATCCTAAAACAAATTCATACATTTAATGTTTCAAATGTTAAATTGTTTGAAAATATTTTTGAGATTGAAACGGTTATATATACACTTTTCAGTTAAATAACCTTATAAATATTTTAAATTTTTTTCAAAATTTTACTTTAGTATTTTATCAAATAGAGTATTATGTTTATTTTCGAAATTGAATTTTAAACTTAAAAGACTTGTCCCGACACCGATGTATTTGCTGCTTCAAACTTATTTGCAAAACAGACATTTTTATATCAAAGTCGAAAATGAAAGGTCCAATATGTATAAAATTGAAGTTAGTGTTCCCCAGGGAAGTGTCTTAAGTCCAATACTCTACACAATATTCACTTCAGATTTTCCGATCGCTGACAATATTTTAACTGCAACGTATGCTGATGATACAGCAATATTGTTTTCATCCCGTGATCCTAGAAATGTTTCCTAGGAGCTACAAATTCATCTCAACAACATTTTACTTTGGCTAAACAAATGGAACGTCAAGATTAACCCTGGAAAATGTATGTTATACAAGAGCATTCTCCGACCTATTTGGACCTATGGCGTACAATTATGGGGAACAACAAGTAACTCAAATATCGAAATACTCCAAAAATATCAATCTAAGACACTTCGTCTTATTGCTAATGCTCCATGGTTCATCCGTAAGAATGATTTGTATATTCCAAATTCATCACCTTTCCTCTAAATGCCAGACAGAATGAGTAATCATACAAATATTTTGGCAATATGTCTTTTAGATGAATCCAACGAGATAAGAAGATTAAAAAGACACCATGTATTGGATCTCCCATTTAGTAGTTAATTTACATTTGTTCGTTATAATAATTCGATTTTTCTTCTTATTTTTATATAACGCTCATTCCAACTTATTCACATATTATGTTTATATTTTATGTTGTTCCCTTTAGGGAACAATCCATAATTATCCTTAACATTTACTTATTATCTTTTAGATAGATATATTGCAGATTAACGCACTAATAAAAAAAAAAAAATTTTCATTAAAAAAAAAAATAATTTCTTGCTTAAGTCCTTTGAATTTCAATTTTATGCGGTTTTGGAGAAAATTCTTCTTTCAGCATCTTTTTCCCGTCCTTTACTAAGAAATCATCCGAAGACATAGGGTATCTGTACGTATGAGGGACATATCGTAAGGTGTGAATTTAAAAAAGTTGGACGATTTTTCGGATTTTACGATTTTATCTCCTAACGTGAGCTATACGAAAATATGTTAGATAAAATTTACTTCTCTAAATAAAGCATTGAAGTTTGAAGATCCAGATATCACCTAAGCAAAATACGTTCACTATGCTATCTATTCTAACCAAAATATGTACCAAAAAAAGTGAATTTTCAAATTTCGTGTCCTATGTATATCCGATTTTTGAAATACTTTTTTGTTATGTTGGTACACATGTCCTGAACATATGTTCACATTATTAGTCATTTTGCATTTTTACTTTGTTTTCATCAGATCTAAACAGTAGACATATTTTGGCTTGCTTGGCGACTTTTTTACTGTCAAAAAAAAAAAAATCGATGAAAGAATCTGCATTAAATTTTGTGTGAACGAGTCAATTTGATGAGTCTACTTTGACCAAAAAAGCAATATTTATAAGTAGTACAAGTTTTACACAAAAGGCCAAGAAGATATTAATAACGATGCGCGCCCTAGACTTCTCAGTCCGTCAAGAACTGATGAAAATTGATGAAGCACTGAAGAAAATTGTTATAAAAAGTCGCGTCGAATTACTTTTACTTTTTATTTCTTAGAAGTTGCTGAAGATGTTAGCGCATAATAGTTAGCTCATCCCATGTCATTCTTTCGGATATTTTGGATAAAAAACGTAATGTGTTCCGATTTTTTCGCCAACAACAACAACACTGTAATCCTGCCTGATTCATTGTATTCACCGGGCTTAGCGCTGTGCGACTTCTTCCTGCACAAACTCATGGAACGGCGGAAATTCTCTGGAATAACTCAACGCCATTTTAAAAGTTTTGAAGTGCTTCAAGAATTAGAAATAGCGTTGACATAATTGCGTTAGATCTAAGAAGGATTATTTTGAAGGGAAATATTTTTCGAGAAAAATAAAAAGCAACAAAATTTTAATTAGACTTTTACTTAGTAAATCAGTTATAGTTTACCTTAGTAAGATATTTTTTCGCTATTATTTGAAAAGAAATTTGTCAAACATTTTTGGAAAATTTCTTTTCATCGAAGAACTTTTTACTTTAAAATTGAATTCTAATCACGCTACCTGACTTCCGACCATTTACATAAGCAGAGCTTATGACTTTTGAAAAATAATCACTAATTTCATTAAGTATTCTTCTCATTTTTGTTCTTATCTCCTCAGAACCACCTTCGCTGTTTCTCCGTTGATAATATAAATAAACTATTCTTATTATCTAAGAGTTTCCTTGAAAAATGGAAAAAAAAAGAAAAAAAAAGAACAAGAAAGTTACTTAAGATTTAACCTGAACATATGCTGCCATGCAAACCAAGTTAATGCTTGCTATTATTAGTGTTGTACATAAAGACTTACTGACGATTTTATTTACAATAAAAAGATTATTTTTATTCACTTTAAATACAAAATTATAACATTTAAAATACTCTGCACTTTACGTTATAATCTTTTTTTTCATTAGCGTTCACTGGCTCTAAGCTTTATTTCATTTATCAAGAATTTCATAATGTCAAGAAAGTGTAACTACAGGCGATGCGAATTTATCTGAAAAAAAAAATAAATTCTTATGCATTTTTTTGTCAATATTTATTTTAACGCTTTCACGAAAAATATCTAATTTTTATAAAACATGATCTACCGTTTCCGTTATGAAGTTTTAATTGCAGTTGATCTCCAATCACTTCAAAATTCCCCATAATATCAAGTATTAAAGTATAACTTCTTTTTATGTTATCACAGATTGGCTTTGTAATGCTCATAAATGGCGACTAAAATTACTAGGAAGTGAAGCAACTTTGATGCGTTTTGAAAAGTAAGTTTACCGAAACTCTCACCTCTGCGGAGTTCTGACTGAATGGCTAAGAAGAGTTTATAGTTTAATTGCCTAACCCCGGCGACGTCTTAATCTTAATCTACGTTCTTAATAGATCATAGAAAGAAGCATGGAAGTGGCCTGCTTTTGTTATGAAGGAGACGTCAATTCTCAATAGCTTACTATTATTCGATCATATTAGCAAATCCTTCAGTAGTTCTTATAGTTGAGTTGAGAGCGTGTTAGACATGGCCAAACTGTGTTGATGGCTTTCCGAATCCAAAATGTTCTTAAGATAAGGTAGTTGGTTTGTCTTTCCAGGTGTATATAAAATGGCCAAAAATCAAATCAAATCCACCTGGATCAAGTTGCTCAAGTGAAGAAGCTTCTTATATTAATAATGAGAATGCCTTGTCGTCTGATTGGTAACTATGGCCCCCCTTTGGGGAGTGTCGTGGCGGTTATGGGATTGTAGATGGGAAAAACTCTCGCCCGGGGGAAAACAACTAAATTATATCCCGTGAATAGCTGAAAAATTCTTTTACTACAAATAATTATTCTTTCTTATCTCTGTCTCTTGGATTTTTCTATTCTCTAATATAATATTTGAAAATTCTATTTTAGTCACTGGTATAAAAATATTCGATCCAAATCAAAATTCTCTCTTTTATTTTATTTTAATTTTTTCTTTTTTCATATGATATATTTGTAATCTATAGATTCTGCAACCAGTATATCGGTCTTACTGTGTTTCCCTATGTTTTCCTTAAGTACCTCATAATTCGTATTATTGTTGTTGTTGTTGTTGTTGCTATTGTTGTTGTTATAATTGTTACCGCTGCTGGTATTGTCCGGCAAGTGAAATTATATCTGACTGGTTACGAAACGGCATAAGATGTATGTGGACGTGTGTACATGACGATGATGCGGTTTGGTCATGCTCGCCAACGCTACTGGTCCGAGTGGTGGTCGTGGTGATGTGGCAGTATAAGTGCTGTTAAACTTTTGCGGTTATGTAATAAAAAATTGATTGCGGTCTTTTCTTTTTTTTTTACCCACCAGCAATACTTCATAAATTTTACACAGTTTTTCGTTCGTTTCGTTTCTTCTCTTTTTTATTATTATTTTTTTATCTGTTTTTTTTTTTTTTTTTGCAACTGGTAGCATTCTTAATAAGAAAAAATTATTTTCATGAAATTGCAAATGAATAAATAAACTGTAGACACATTCTCCTTAAGATATTTTCAATTCACTTAAATATATAACGAATATAAATATCGAAGGGCTTATAATAGATAATCATTCTATAATAAATTACATAAAAACACGTCAGTTTATATAAAGTTAAAAAAAAAAAAAAGAAATTAATTTTAATTTTTTCTTTTTATATTTTTTCGATTTTTTAAAATATGTTTCTCTATTATGAATACATTGTAAACTTAACCCACAAAATGAATTGATGCGTAAACAGGAGAGAGAAAAAATCGATGTACAACGTGAAATAGTAATTTGTGACGTTTAATCTATTTATTAACCTTTGGTTTATATTCAAAAGGATACAAAAAATAATTATTAAAGTAATCCATTAAAACTAAATATTTTTATATCGATATGAGTTTAATTTTTCTATGAGGGAATCATATTAGGCAGCCTCTATATATTCTAGAAACTTGTACAACACACACATACACACACACACACACACACACAATAATGTATTTCCATCACAAGTAGCTAATATTCCTTCGAGTTATTTAAGGAAACTATTCAAGTTGCTTTCTACATTAATTTATTGTCTTTTTTCATAAATGTGAAGATATTATCATTGAAAATAAACTCTTTAGTGGAAGGTTGAACACTACTTTATATTTACATTATTGTTGTTGAGCTGTTTGTTTGATATCTTAGGCCAAGCAATGTCAAAGGAGACGTCACAAAAAAGCCTTATTGTTTAGTACGAGTATTATGTGAAAGTGTATAGAGATTTTCAATTTAATTTATGAAATTTAGAAGAAAGCATATAATAACGTTCAGCCCCTATATGGTATTATTCATTAAGGCGACGTTAACAGATTCATTAGATGTTATTCTTTTCTGATTACCACACATTTCATTCGATGACTTATTATCTTTTCTTAAGAAGAAAAAAAAAAAAAAAAAAAAAAAAAATAGGTAATAATGACTAACGATAGACAGTACTTGGAATGGAATACTTTGTACTAGAATCTTGTTTTATATCCTGTACACAATACTCTATACCTTATACCCTATGCTCTGTGTGGCACAGATTACATTAAATTTGGGTGGTTGTAAATAAAATCCACAAGCATTTAAAGCAGACTCACCTTTTATTATATCGATCGATTCTAAAACAGTTTTATTGTCTGTCTGTCTGTCTGTGTGTCTGTCTGCCTATGCATTTATCTCTCTGCTGTCTGCCCATGTAATTTTATGTTCAATCTCCAAGTTGCATATTATAAGATCTTTTAAAGAAATTTTGTATGCTGGCAAGTTTTGGTCTAAGCACCAAAGCTGTTGAATATAAATTCAATCGAATCATTTTAACGAGCACTCTTCATTACACGAACCATTTGAAAAAAAGTCTATTTGCGAAAAAAAAAATGTAATTTCTGATAGCTCTCCATAAAAATCGAAAGAAACTAGTATTTTGACATATAGAATAAATGTAAAAAGGTTGAATCGTATAAAGACGAATTTTTTGAACCACACTCCCTTTAACAGTTCCTACGAAAATTGAACCTTTATATGGCAAAAAGTTCTAATGTCTAACATTTTATTATGTGTAAAGAGCCCGTAATAATATAATATAATAATTTGGCATAAAAATTAACTCAACTACAATTTGGACCATGTAAGTCTATTTAAATCAAGGCTATTCTACACTGTATCTACACTGATGTGATGTACAATAGAAAACAATTTTATTAAGCTTTTTTAAGACGATTTAATTCGAAAAGGAAAAGGGAAAGGAAAAGCAAAGTAGGAGTGAAAAATGTTTATTATATAAGTGAAAGAATTAGAAATGGATTGATCGGTTCTATTTGTCATAAAAATTAGGGTATAGAAAAAGTATACTTTTATCAATTTATTTTTATTAATTTTAACTTTACTTTTAATAAAAATTATTTAAAAAAAAATCAATGTATTGCTTATATTATGGAAAGGAAATTCGGCCGAAAACAGAGATTTTTTTCCAAAACTTTTTTCCTTTTTTCATTCATTTATTTGTTACAGTCACACTTGTAAATGCCCCAGGTAGGCATCAATATAATTCTGTTGAAAGAGTATATGCAACATTTCTATTCCTTATCACCCCATACATATATATATATTTCCTGGTTTTAAAAATTCCAACAAAATGCAAAACAAAGAACTTTTCTGAATCGGGTTAGAATGTATGTATATATATACATACAGGAAGTCATCGATGCTTGTTTCTGGATAGGAATACACTTAACATTTACAAAATAGCATTGAAATGTTGTTTGCAAACAATTTGAAGTTCAAACTTATTCATAATAATATGGGATCGTTTATAAATAAATTGATAATATCGCAGTGCTTTCTTAGTATCTTCTTAATGCTTATGAATGTGGGCATCAATATGGAAAAATATTTGAAAAAAAAAGAAAAAAACATAAAATTTACAGAGAAAATTCAATGGAAAACTACCTTTAAACTGAATGTGAATATCAATTCATGTGTATATAGAGCATCATAAAGGCTTAAGCTCATCTTTGAACAGCTTTGAACAGCTTTCCCATACGTAGTAAAGTGATATGTTACCATGGTTAGCATGGAAATAAAATTGAAATGATAATATGAGCGGGGGGAGTAAAAGTATAAGGAGACGAGATTTATGCAAATGATTTTTGCTACTGCTGCTGCTGCTGCTGCTACTGCTACTGCTACTGCTGTGTTATTTCTGTGTATATATTGTGTAATCGGATCCAACAAAGTTTCTATCAACAACAACAACGACGACTATGTTATGGTAACAGTCTGACTTGTCATTCATTTTATACTGCTACTACTACTACTACTAGCATTTCATATTTTTATTATGTTATCATTATTGTTATTCCTTTTACAGGTTGTTGTTAATGCATGCACCGAACTGATTATCATATTGTTTTACATGATTGTTGTCAAGTGTTGATTTCCTTGAGTAGTTTCCCACATGAATTAAAAGTTCAGTAACGCTTTTCACTAATAAGTACATTATTACTGTAAATACGTATGGTATAGTAAGGCATGTATAGATATGTGTGTACGTTATTATGCAAGAAGGCACACCTCTCGTACGTATATTAAGATATTTTTATGAAAATATTTGCCAACAATATTGCGTGCGTTTAAAATCTGCTTCAATCCATGTTACCGGCATGCGTATGTGCATGCATTTGCGTATCTTTGTGACTGTGTGTTTGAGTGGTTGCATGTGTGTGTGTGTGTATGTGGGTTTATGACATGTACGTTTATACCGTTGAGTACAATAAAGGTGAAAATGTTATTATATTTTAAAGTTTCCTGTGTGTTGTGTATGAAACTTCTGGAAAGTTTTCATATCATTTTTTTTTTGATATTCATGAATAAAGAATAAAGTTATGCTAATTCTATCATTGTGTTTGTCATTCTTCAAAAAAATTCACAGAATACATCAAGATATTATTATAAATTCACTCTTGATTAATATAAGATTTTAAGTCGATTTAGCTATTTCTGTTTATTCAATGTTCTCATCTAAATTATTAATCATACGCACTGTTTTCAAGAAATCGTAAATTTTTTACTAAGTAAAAGAATTCTTTGCCGCATATCTTATATATATATATATATATATATATGCATCCTAATATCATGTTTATGTATGTCATGCATTTCTCTTAAAAGATTTGAATGATTTGATTTCATGTGATGCGCAACCAAAATTCACCTCACAGCTGGTATATATTTCTTATTCGGTTTAATATAAATAACTTACTAAGGTGAACGAAGAAGAAAAAAAAAAGTTTATCGGTCTCACTTTGTGTATGTGTATGTGAGTTTTTATATTTAAAAGTTAAGTGAATTTCCTGCATTTTTAGTAATTTTCTATTAATATACGAAAGTTTTATAATTAAAAATTGCTATTTACTGCATAAAACCACTTAACAACAACAATTGTTTTGTTTCCATACATACGTTCATATGTGGTTTTTGATTTTGTCTTGCATACTAGGTAAGCATGTGCTTGTCATAAACCAAAGTTTTACTTTTTAATAATAACATAAGAGGGATAGATAGATAGGTAGATAGAGAGATGGAGAGAGAAAGAGAGAGAGAGAGTTAAAGCGCATAAGGGATTTTGAATTTTCTTCATCCTTTTCTTTAGTAGTGCAAAAGTACGTTGACAGTGATTCTATTGTTTTCGATATCCTGAGGTGTGTTACACAAAGACAGGTTTGAAAAGGTCATGATTATGCGGTTGCGGTTATGGTTTTGATTTATGATTGCTTTAATCTCCATATAAACCGCTATTATTGTAGTACTTTTCACTTACGAAGATTGAAAAACGAATACAATCCCATCGAAAAAACGACTGAATTAGTCTACAAAATATTCATTAATAATTATCGAATACCTAGAGATGTCAAAAAATAATTAACAACCACAACTTCAAATTTCAAAACACTATCGTTTAAGAACTTGAGTATATAACTAGATTACGAAAATATAAACTCATGTCATCATGCAGGCTTATCAAAACGAGAATTCGGTTTAATTACGCAATTTCAAAGTAGACACGAATAAGTGCAAAAATTGATACATTAACACGGTTTTGTAATGAAATCTGGTTTATATCCTGGATGTGGATTGAATTTTTCGAAAACAAAAATTAAATATTTTTTTTTTTTTTTCATTTAAATAAACTGCCCTTCTTAAGGTCAACTTGAATATGTTTTTAGTGGACTTTAATCGAAAGCAATTTTTACGGTCTCGTTCACGTTAATACTTTAAAATTTTTCTAATTCTAATGAACATTAGCACACATTCAAAATTTATTTATTTGAAGAACATTAAATTCGTTATAAAATAAATTATACTTAAATAGATTTCAACGTATGACAAAATGTATCGAACGTTAAGGAGAAGAATTAGAAAAAAAAACTAAGAAAACAATCGTTTTTATATGAAAGTTAGAGAGCAATCTCTTGCTCAGTTTTGTATAAACTTTGTTGCTCTTCTTAATTGTACTTTAAAAAAAAAAAAAAAAATTTGTTTTTTTAAAGTATTATTTTAAGAATTAAAAATTTAATTCAACTAAAAGTTTGTTTTGTATTTTTGGCCAAATACTTCGTATGATGAATTGCAAAAAATATATTTGAATTGATTTCAAATTCAACAAAAATCGAAAAATGATTGCTAATTTATCTCGTTTCGGTCTTACTTCTTACCGATTAGGGAAGACAATGTCATCGATAAAATGAAGAAAATAACGACTGCAAATCATCGTATAAGGATTTAGGGATTTCACTGCATATAAAACATTTCTTCAGTTAATATATTTTAAGCATGAAAAGAATCAACGTATGAATAATTGCTTCCGAAAGAGCTCAATTCCGTCTACTGTTATGCAAGAATTTAATTTAATTTAATTGAATATCCAGCCTATCGTTTTTTTTTTTTAATCTTTATCACGATTCTAATATTTTTCATATGAGAAAAGTTTCTTAGAAATATCTATTCTGTTGACGAATTTAAATGCTGCCATCTGATGTAAATTCATTTTGCAACAATAGGGCCTACGTTGAATTGATCATCAATATAATACATTTTTTTTTTACAAAAATTAATAATAGTTTCTTTTGTTTAAAATGACACTGATCGCATCGGACCTGAGCATGCCATTTGCCCCATACTTTAGAACACATTAATCGTAATATGAGTGGTGATAATAATTGATACTCTTCACTAAAGTAACAAACAAACTTGACAAACTTGGACTAACCAAATTTGTATTTCGTCGCTCTTTTGGCTGTTTTGAAGTTATTGCATGATTTCATTCGAACTGATACAATTTTGAGAGAGAAAGAGAAAGAGAGAGAGAGAGAGAGAGAGAGAGAGAGAAGGAGAGAGCGGGAGAGAGAGAGAGTGAGAGAGAGAGAGAGTGAGAGCGAGAGAGAGTAGAACCGGTGAAAGAATTATACAGCGTTCAGATGTTGTATCTTTTTCACTGCCTTATAACCCAGTTTATCATAAATTTTTTCAAAATTCCATTTTGAAGCAACCTTTTCGATTAAAGTAAAGAGACGTTTCCTTACGTAAGAATGCGTTATTTAGCCCCAATTTATTATCCTGATCAAGCTACACGTACAGATATCCTCCTACACTCTACATGAATATTTATATCTTAATGAGCAATGAGTTTGGCTATTGATTTAAGGACTACAACGTTCTACAACGTTCATATAATTTCTCTTATTATAGATGCGAACGAAAACACATAAAAATTTATATGACAATGTTTTGTTTAAAATGGCATAACCTAAGCATAGTATTTTATTTATAATTTTTGAGAATTATTGCTAAATAAATGCAGCTGAGCGTCAAGTAATTTTTTGAAAGAATTGAACTTGAAGGACATTTGCTATTCGAAATATCGCTGATATCGTGAAATATTTAAATTTAACTGCAAATTTTGTATATAATAGTATATGGGATTGAATATAAATGAAATGATTAAAATTTAAAAAATATTATGCGATATAATTAATATCGACCGAGTAAAGTAATTTAGTTCGATACATAATATTTTAGTTTTTGGAGGAGTTACACACACACACACGACCGATATTAAGTGTAAGTAAAAACATAAATGCGCGATTCTTTTATTGTAGATAATAATTCCGACAAGTAAAAATCATTTTAACTCAATGGTATATAGACTCGTCTTGAAAAAATAAATTAAAAAGTAAATGAAAATATACTTAAGGATTACAATCGTTTAGTGCGTTCAAACGTTTATATAAAAGAAATTCTATTTATATTATTATATATATAGTTTTATTCAATGAAATTCGCGTTAACTGAATGCTAAGTTGTTTATTTAATCTGTTACACAACGCAGCAATACCCAGTATTCCAGTAAATTAATTGACGGTTCGTAAAAGAAAATTCAAAAAGACAATTACAAAACACACACACACAACGAAGCAATATTGTTGCGAACTAAATTGTTTTATTATGATTGCATGTACGTATGTATGCATGTATGTATGTGTGCTTACAGCTTTATATCTTTAATACAATTCTAATTTTGTCTTTTTTTTTTTGTTCTGATGAGCTTGAAGTCTAACACAAAGACCCCGAGTATCATTACACATTTGCACGGAAATAACCATTTCACAGATGATAACGATGGTGACGGGTTTTCCGTCTCGTTCCTTATGTTGCTTTTATCTTTGAAAATTAATCTTAGCCTCATTTAAAAGTAGCTTTTTTATTATTAGATAACATTGCCTTGGGGTGAAAAAGGAACTTGTACGTCTTCTCTTGCGAACAAGTGTCAAATAACTTTTTCATTTGACTAATGTGAATGGAAAATTAAACGAACAGGTCTTTATTTTATCATTACTTTAGGTAATATATATATATATATATATGTATATATATATATATGAAAAGCCATAGAGAGCGAATTACTATAAAATAGGATTTTAAAAAAGAAATTTAAGAAATTTTTTATATTTCTTTTTTATTTTTTCTTATTTATTTTTAAATAAAAAAAAATGGAAACAAATTTAAAGGAATTTTATACGGCAGCAAACAAGCAGCAAAGACCAATGCTATTACTATTCAAAAAAAAAAAAGGCAAAAAAAAAATGTAAAAAAAAGGAAAACAAAAACCGTATTAAAGGCAAGTAGTTACGTTTTACTTCATTTTCTATTCTCTTTTTGCAATTTTACTTAAAATTTCAGTGATTTATAATTTCTACAATTAACCAGATTTTATGCAGAGAAACAAAACTTAACGAAAACAAAACAGAACTCTAAAGTTAACTTTTTAATTAAATTAAATTGCATTTGGCTCTAAGCGACTGAGCAATAGCAACACCAACATTCAAAATAAGTTTTGGCGTTGCGAACATAATACGTATTTGAAGAGTGGAAAATTGTACTTGTGGCCCAATGGAAAATATTTACAAAACTCAAAATACTTAAGGGAGCAGTAACCAATGGAAAATCAAATGAGACAACATCATATACTTTTAGGCGAATTTTATATACCTAAAGCGTAAACGTAGGCAAACAGTGAATGATTTGATAATAATAGTAAATCAGAAAATATATAGATTTCGTATAATCGGCCTCATTTATCCTTATCAGACTTTATTTCATTTAATGGAAAACATATTTACCACCCTCTCTTCTACCTTCTAAGCTATCTCAACTACTTTACTTTGATTTATGTAAATTTAAATTTTTTTTTTTTTATTTTGTTAGCTTCACCAATTATCAATTGAATGAAAGGATATATGTAAGGTCTATTCTGAATTTCTGCGTGCGCTTTTCTTAGAATGTTACAAGTACAAAATCAAAATTAGTACACCAAGCTGCAAGCTGGAAATTGTAATCAGAGTAAAGCTAAACGTAGGAACGTAAGGGTAGAATTGGAAAGAAATTGTTATTTAAATGAGCTTAAGAAATGTGGGCACAAGAAAATAAAAACAAAAAATGTTGAATATTTAAAGTATAAGAGGAGTGAAAAAAGCAAAAAAAAAAAAAAAAGAAGAAAAGAAATTATTCTCCCTAGTTTTTTCTATTTTAAAAAAAGGGCATTGACTTTGACCGGTGTGCCAAGTAAATGTTGTTCGCTGCGTTGTTTTCTCGTTTATTTGAATTTTTCTTACTGCCGTGATTATTATTGTGCTAAGCATTGTCGCAAATTTATGGAGTGTGAGTGTTTTTGGTGCAGTTATTATAGCGAGATTTAGAGAATTTTCAAAACTAAATCCGTAGGGAAGTTTCCATTTTCGGGTTTAAATCGAATTTCCTGCACTCTTCTATCTAAGATATATATACATATATATATAAATAGGCTCATTTGTTTACATCTATGGATACAAAAGAAATTCCAATTAAGTGAAATACATTTCAATATTCAACATTGTAGCTTTTGCAGGCAAAAGAATTTGCAACTCAATAGAAAATTTTGAAGTGAAATTCAGCTTATCAAGCAACGATTTCCTAGCTTGGTTTGCATGGCAAACTAAGGCCAGGAGTCACATTGTTCAAGGCTGGTCTATAGCTCTAACGCCTAACTATACCACTAAATTCTGTATTCTATTTAACTTGTTAGAAAAATTTCTCGATGTGTTTTCATTTCCTGTAAATTTATTTATTTTTGAAATTTTAGTTTTTTCGATATTAGTGCAAATGCAAATAATTTGATTATGATTTGTTTTCAGAGAGTATATTTTCATTTTAAAGAAGTTATTATAATTTAAATAAAGGACAAAAATTGGCGTTTAATAGAATTTAAAGAAAATTCTTTGTTTATGAAAACAAAAAAAAAAACAAAAACAAAAACATTCAATGTTTCATAGAAATTTTTTAAGTTTACATTAACTTTTCAATTTTCCGCAATTATTGCAAATATTTTCATATTGATATCGTTTTAATTTAAACATATTCATTTGGAAAGTGCCTTCAAAAACGAATGAACGCTTATGCTTTTTATGTCTAAGGATCCGCTTTATCTGAAACGTTCTCGATATACTTTCATTTCTCTATTCAATAGCTTCAGCATTTTTCAAATTTGGATATCGTAAATGTTTTTATAATAATTTAATTTTACAAAACGTATACCAAATTTGCGGACATTTTAGAAAAAAGTATATACACACAGATATGAATATGTTTGTAAGTCGTAGATCAAATATTAAAGAGAAATTCTGATTCGAAAACTTCTTATTAAATATTAAAATACTAACATTTTCCGAAATCACTTCACAACGAAATATTGTTATGGATGTGTGAATGTATTTGAATTTGTGGATTCGATTCTTAGAATGACTAGAATTATTTGCATGTTTGAAACGGATTAACTAAATTAGTATACCTTCGGTTGGTGAGCACAATAATAATCACTTGCGTTGTGTGCGCTGCATTTACAATTCTTCCGGTTTAGTGGGGTTTAGTTGTGGTAAAGTTGTTGTCATTATTACAGTTATGTTTAGCTGATATAACTGCAAACCGTATTTACCGTATTTCTACTTTCTGCTGATGTCTGCCAATTTTTTATTTAGTTTCTTCCCTGTTTCTCGCTATTTCACTTATATTTTTTTTTTTTTTTTTTTATTATTTTTTCTCTGCAGGATTATAATTTCATAAAGTAATAATTAAACCAAGTGTAAATGTAATGTCAAGAGGTAGCAACAACAAATATAAAAAATAAAAGAAAAAAGAAAAAAAAGAAATATTAGATCATTGCAATTGGAACTTGAAAAATGTGATTATGTTGATGGAATTTTTCCTCTTCTACTTTATTAACCGTATTATAAGAACCAGTTTTTTATGAAAATCGAATACATGTGGACATATATATGTATTGTGTGTAGCAGTAGTTAATGTCTTCATATTCCGTGTAAATGTGGCACGCAAAGATTCACATAAATTGCATCTATTCTGTGGCGTTAGTTGTTTGCGTGATTCACTTTATTGTTGTTTTTTGTTTGATATTTACGTTACACACTAATGATATTGTTTTTTATTAAGGTCAAATCGTCTACAGTGTACAGTGTGTCATTCAATCGAAATAAAACAAAACATCAATAACAACAACAACAACAACAACCAGAACAAAAATAACAACTGCAACTGCAACAATAAGAATAGAAAAGCATTCGAAACAATTGTTTACATCGCTACCTCAACTGGCAGAACCATTACTAGCATCGTAACCATTGTATCATCGTCACTCGTACTAAACAATGCATATCAAGTTTCTGTTGTCAGAACGTTACACCGTTGTCGAAAGGTAAAAACGTAACAGCAGCATCATCATCAACAACAACAACAACAACAACAACAAATATCAAAAAAGGAAAAAATTAAAAAAAAAGAAAGAAACAAAAATACAACAACACTGTAAGCGCTTCATTGGCGTGAAAGCAATTTTATATTGTTGTGTTTATTTGGCACATAAAACTGGTCTCTTTTCACTGTATACACATCTACATGTTACGTGTGTATAAACCATGTATATATAAATGTATATATATACATATATATATATATATATATATATGTACTTGGGTAGCACTTATTCCGTTTGATACTCATTTATGCTTCCGTGTACGCGACAGGTGTTTCAGTTGCACTGCAAGAATGCTAAGGCTATTGTTGTTATTGCCACCATGTAACTTATATTGCATTGTAAGCTCGGTAGTCTACGTACCATCAATGTGTTCTCTCTGCTTCAAGTATGGCGTATTTATATTTTATGTAAAGCTAGAGTAATTTGGATGTTTTTTTTCTTTTTTATACACATACACACACACACACACACACACACACACGAACACACAAGAGAAACTTCAGTTATGTTTATTTTCTTGCATTCTCTTTTCGTTCGCAAACGAGGATACTATTAAAGCTTTGCAATAACAATAAATTGAGGAAGTCATAAACATAATCGTTATTGTGCACATGTAAGTGCTGTTTGTGTGTGTGTGTGTGTGTGTGTATAGTAATAATGTACTTTTTTAAAAACAGTTTTAACTAATTTCCCCCAAAAAATCTGTTTTTTATGCATATTTAAAATATTACTCAAATATTTGCTAATAGTTTCTCTTTTACATCTTATCATGTTAAGTAGTTTCGAGTAGTATACGAGTGTACTAAGAGTTTTTAGTGGTTTGACGAGAATATTTTGTGAATTTTTCAAACATATTTTTTTTAAGATTGATTTAGTTCTACTGTGCTACTCTATGACATCTCTATAGATGGACTTAAGTTTTTAGTTTTAAAAATTTCAATAAACTCCTAAACAATCCATTAGATAGGCAAACGAAAATAACATAAAAACAAATCGGTAGATATGTGCACGTCTAGACTTGATAAACAAAGAAATATATAGTAGACGGTTCAAAGTATATGCAGACAAAAAGCCATGCAGTCACTATATATTCAACACTCATCAAGAGCGTATATGTACCTTCTGCAGTTAGGTGCTTGCTTCTAACTAAATGTCACGAAAGGAAAGGAAAAAATTGTTATCATCTTTATATAAATCGAGATGATAGATTTTGAAATCATGTTCGCAAAAAAAAAATCATTTACATCGACTCATTATTAAGGTTTAAATAGTTCACGATATTTCGATATAAGAGAAAAATATATTTTTCAATTCACACACATTCCATAGACGAATACATTTCTCGAACTACTTTAAATATGCTAAGAGACAAAATTGCAAAGAAGGCTATGGAGGTGAGATCTTTCAGATTCGAAATGATGTTACTAAACGTTCATTTAAACAACCTTAACAGATTAATTGAAAGTGTCATTATTATTAAGTCATTTAATAGAACTGTACCTCTTCCCCAGTTTTCTCACTTAATTATTCTAGAGTTGCTCGTTCCGAAATTCAATAAAACCTCAGCGCAGTTTAAGTAAAAAAAGTTCTTAAGACTTTTAAAAAATGTCAATTTAAATTTAAATTTGAAACAATGGTAGGGCAAAGCCCGTCACAAAAGTACTGTAGCAAATTCTCTACTAATATTAATAAAATCTTTTTTTCTACTTTACGAAGTTTTCTATAATTTATTACAAAACTTTTAAAAAGTCAAAGAATAATTTTTTAGTCTTTCTCACTAGAATTAAAAATGTCAGATCATGTCAAGCGTTTATTATCCGTAATTAACGGTAATTGCTTGCAAAAAGTCTATGAAATATAGAGAGTATCGTGATTGTAATGCTCACCTCATCGCGCTGTCTCTACTATTATTAATTTATAAGTTCGTTTATAACAGATAGAAATATACTTTAATGCCATCTATCCATCAATCTATATATTTTCGATAGGCACAGATCGATTTAATTATATCCGTCCGTCTATCCATTATTGAAACAATTATTTATTCAAAATTTGACATAGAAAGAGTGAGATTTGTTACATATTCTTTGACTTTTGTGTGGATTCGAATTAAAATGATACGAGTTAAGTTCTCTAACTCATTGGGAATTTTGAAAATGATTAAAACGACTTACCATTTGAGGCTTAAAATTAAAAAATATCCATATACCTTATGATAAAAATCGAAATTCCTTCCTTGGCACCTTCTGAGAGAAATACAAAATCTATACATCGACACAAGAATGATGCAATTTTGAAAATATGCATACGATTTACGAAGGAATTCGGATTAATTTGAAAATATAACAATCTGAAATTTTAAATTTATCTTAAATGTATCTATATATGTCGGGTATAGTGCTTTCTAGCTTTATTTTATTCTTAATCATTACTGAAAGAATAAATGACTAAGCAGTCAATTTAAAAGAATTTTTTTCTTTTTCATCTATACAGCATAAGAAATGTTAATTTTCTTCGATTTGCTTTGAATATTTTATGAAAATTATTTTCGAAAGATTTCGTAAATTTTTAATAAATTTTTAATATTCGTTCTTAAATAGAAAAAAATTTATGCTTAACAATTATTTTTATCTAATAACCTTAGCAAGTTAGAAAATTATTATTAAATATTTATGTACATTTTTTCATTTAATTCTTATCTTGATGAACTTTTGATATCAGCTTAATTAAATCAGTTCTTTTTTATTGTTATATTTTATTCACAAATCATAATCCATAAAGAAGTAAGAGATGCAAAATAACAAATTCGTTTATCTACTCATCATGTCATTGATGTAATTGATCGTTATTTGTAACACAGAAGAAATACTTGCTCTTCATTTGCATTTAAAAGAATTATGAAAAATATGATATAAACTGAAATGAGGCGGGGGGCATATGAAAATCCAAGTAGGACGATTATAAAAAACGAATAATTTGAAAAAAAAAAAAATTTGAAAGATATATAAAATGGAAGAATTGAAACACAGAGTCAGTCGAGTAAAGCCTTTTATTAAATTCCTTATATCTTAATACGTCGTTTAATACGCGACAATTTTTCCCGTATTTATCCCGTATTTATTATTTATTTACTTTCCATATTAATTCTTATATATGGGGAGGGATACGAGGAACAAAATTTAGATCATCAAGCTTTACTACAATTCATTTATATATCAATCAAATCTTACATTTTTTTCTCTTTTAAATCATTCAATTCAAATTTTCCATATATTCACCGAGAAATATAGAAAGTCAGAATTAAAAAAAAAATAGGATATCATATATGATTCATGCCAGACATATTCAATAATATTCGTTCTTGAACCAAAATATGTACCAAATTTCATAGAGAAATATAAAAGCAGAACAAAATTTGCGAAAATTTGAGAGATTGAATACAAAAACACATAAACAAATAACATACGGACAAACCGACTTAAATCGTTTCTCAGATATGTTCCTGAATATTTGCCGAATCGATTTGTGTAATGTCAAGGCTTTCTGATTATTGCAGGCAAACACACCTACTTCAAGTACACCTACCTTCCTTCGTATAAGGGCTGTAGAGTATAGTGTAGAGTATATCCATAGTTTTTTTTTTTGAATTTATTTATTTATTAATTTTTTTTTTTGTATGTAAATGTAAACAAATAGTTGGAGAAACTATTGTGCGTATGTGAAAAATTTAAATTGTTTTTACTGCTGCAAAAATGTCATATCAAGGCTGAGGCTATTTGCTTTTGTTAAAAAATTGATTTGTGATATTGTGTATAATACTCAGCATAAAATATTTAAAAGCCAGTACATATACATATATACATACATATATTTGTTCATTTATTGTCGAAATTCTCTTATAAATTCTTTTTTTTTTTTTTTGTTCAAATGTATACTTGTTGACTTTGAAAAGTATCACATTATTACGAATAATGCTCTAAATCATATATACATACATAGATGATAGAAAGAATACACTCTACACATGTTCTCCTTTTTACGTTTGAATGCATTATTGAACACTAAAAGGCTTTTAGTTTCTGACAATTTCAACTAAAAATAATCTAAGATAAAAATATAAAATATCAGAGAAATTTTTTTATAACCACAATATGATGGTGTATTAAATCAGGTATACGAGATATATATATATATATATATATATAAAGCATAAGCAAACCTATGGGTTTAAGTCTTTTTAAATATTTTGGCTTCCAAAAATTATCCTCTCTTTACTACAAATCCATACAACATTTCAAACTCAAATAAGACAAATATTCCTCTACCTATTTATTCGTCCTTCTATTAGTCTGTTTATTTCTTTACTTGTTTATTTTTATTTTTATTTTTTTTTTTTGTACATCTTCTTGTGTTCGCCCTCTGTTAAGTACTTTTGTTGGATTCTGTTCTTACATTTGTTGTTAATCTAACCGCCGAAAGAGTTTAGCGATATAATTGAAATTCATTTTAGATATTTTCATTAACCACACAGGCTATTTTAGATATGTTTAAAGAATCGCACTTACCCTATAAAAAGTCAAAGTATTTCTCATTTCGAGCAATGACGACAAATGCTCTAAATATCTAAAGATTTTTCAAAGTTCTTCTTAATGCTAAAAATGAACGTGTTTGATAGTAATAATGTCGACTATTTGAAAAGAAATTTCTTTCATCCAACACAGGATCCAATTAGATGATACCAAAAGATCATGTGAGAATTTTTCTTTTTTTATTATTATTATAATTTATTTAGAACAATGAAATAATTTCTTGAAGTAAAAAAAATGGGATGAGCAGCAGTAACAGAAAAAAATGAATTAAATAGTCAGTCTAATCGTTTTAATAAAGTTAAATATTTTATTGATAATATGTTTTCTAACTATTACCAAGATATCAGTAGGGTTCCAATAAAAGTGAAAATTTTCGAAATAATTCTTTTATGATTACTTCGCTGCGCAAGAATGTCCTTTAGGTTGCTTTTAGCAGCATGTATTTCGAGTAATTAACGCGAAATTTTCTTAGTCTAAGACCAAGTTCACAATGCCAAAAATTCGTCACGGTCAAGTATTATACGACGTATGCAATACTGAAGCGAAACTAATCATAATTATGTCAAGAATGGTGACGATCTTAATCAGTCCATGAAACAATGAAGTCTTAATAAAAATTCGCTAAAACAATAATATTCTCTAGTTTTGACTGGAATTTGACCATTAAAAGTCCAGTCAGTTTTTGCTGATCATTCTTAAGGTGAACGCACAAATTCGTCTAAAGTAACATTATTTATCTGTAGTCTTTTTTTTTTATCTCTACTTCCTTTGTTTTAGTTTTGAATTCTTTTAAGTAAATATGGACAGAATGAGTGAGACTGCTTACGCAGCGAACGAGACAGATAACGTACAGAAGTAAGAAAAAAAAAAATCAAACCAGAAACCCAACTAAAAGTATACATCCACGATTCCATAAGATTTATATATGTTTGTCCATTTCAAATATGAAGTCATCTTACCCTTACCACTTCGGTGGTGTTCGTTATATTAGTGAATATAATTCGAAAGATTCAAGTATAAAATATAAATTAAAAACAAATTGTTTTGTGTCTTTCTATTCATAGCTTTGAATGAAATCTAAGTCCATCCTCTGAGACGAACGAAGAATCAATATGATAGATTGAAAGTGGAGAATCCTCACAAAAGAAGACGAAAATAGTTAAATCTGCTAGTGAACTCATAACGTATTTTTCTAAGTTTGTTTTTTTTTTTTTGTGACATTCTCCTGAGATAATTTCCATTGATTGTCTGAAGAAAGGAAAAGGAAAGGAAAAGGTGAGGATTGTGCAAACATATTGCAATGTCTGAGCGATGAAATCAACCAAAAAGGATCTCATGTAATGAGAAAGAAAACGATGTCTCGTCAAAATAATGCATCATTTCGTATATCGCGTTAACCCAAATTGAACAACTAAACTTCAAATTGCTTCTTGAAGCAAACTTTTTGCTAATGTCAGTCTTTAGAATTCTTTCTTTTGCTAAATCTGTCAAACTTGAGTCGGTAGTAAAAGAAGAAATAGAAACTGCGGTTAATGGTTTATTTTTTCTTTTTCGTTTTTTGAGAAGCTTTAAGAAACGTTTTTTTGTTATAAATAGAATATCGAAGCTATTAAAAATCCCTAAAGGAAATGTATATATTAAGAAAGAAATATATTTTCTCATTGTGAGTTTTAGTACTGAGATTTATTGAATTAATTAGGATTTTATTCTGATTTAATTCATACGTCAAACTTGATTGACTCTCTGTGTGGTTGGTTTTTAAATTATTTTAACATTATATATTTTCCAGAACTTTTCGAAAAAAAATATTTTGCAAATGATCGCTCGTTAACACAACCGATTGTGTTTGAAAAATTTTATCAAAAATTTGAAACACTTGAATGCTTTTTTACTATTGTGATATGACCGAAATTGATGCATAAATATATATGTATGTATGGTAAGTAACTTGGAAATAATGCGGTTTGTCAATCTCTGATAACACACTTGGTTAAATATTATAAAATACATTTATACATAAATACTATAAATGTATTCAGTAAAAGAAACAAAAAATATACGTAAATTATATTGTGAAAGAACTGATGATTATTACAAAAAAAAAATCAAGAAAAAAAAACCAAAAAAATTATAGATATCTTTGTAAACACAATGCAAGCATTGGAGATTATGTCTTCAACCAATTCTTATAGATTAAATATGTTTGTATATTAAGCACACATGGCAACGGTCAAAACTAAAAACCATAATTTTGTGGTTAACTGGTTGAACGTTCGTTTTCCTTAAACTCGTGACTTTGTAGCGGTTTATGTGTGGCATCGCTTTAAATATAATCAACTTAGGAATAAGCTATTAAACAAAGCTTGAAAAGTGTGGCGTCAAAATAGATTAACGAAAATTTGTCTAAAACAAAGAGGAAAAGAGGAAAACCATCAAATTTTATATAAATTCTAAGTGAGTGAAAGATATTTTTAATACAATTTCCCATGACCAAATTATTTACGGTTTACCGAGTTACTTCGAAGAAAAACTAGTTTATGCTTAATCGTCCCCTGTCACGAAATATATTTCACTTTGTATTTACCCAGTTTGTTGACAATCTGCTGAACCTTTAAATCGTTTATTAAGAAAGAATGTAAGATCGAATTTTAAAATCGACAATTTCAAGATGAATAATTTAAAAAAGTATAAAATTATTCATTTTGTAACGAACATTATATTTCCTCTTCGGAAATATTCTCCGAAGTATCTCACAAGATCGGATGTCTACGGACAATTTTTCTAAACGCAACCATTCTTGTCGCCAGTCAGAAACCAAAAAGGAAAGGAAAACCATTATGGTTTTCTCATTTGTTGGCTTTGCACAACTCTTTCAACTCTTCGCCAGAGTTACCCTCTAATACTTAACTTACGCTATTGCTTACCGCTTACGGCATTAACACATTCAATATTCTATGGTATAGATTTATGAATTTAGGGAGAGACACTGTGGACCAAAACGAGGACCAATTTATTAGTAATCAACAGGGAGCCTACGAACTGATTTGTCTTCTCTCAAAATGTGTTTAAAAAATATTTGAGCCGAACTTTATATTTTTATTCAATTTTTTCCTGATATGAGTATTTTAATAGACAATAATAGGTGTGTCTTATTGTAAGAATAAATATAATTTTTTGAGATCGTTAAGACTTTATTTTAACTGTATTGCAAGCATACGGTAAATCTGATATTAGGCAATAACTTATGTCTCCGCGGTTTTTCGCCACTAGATGGTGTTGATTCGTATACATTTGACAGAACTCACTTAATTGTCTCAGACCAAAATCTGGTTAAAAGTTAGCATTTTCAGTTCACATTTTTTTGTGAAGATAGTTTTCTAATTCTTTGCTCGTGTAAAACGTTATATTAATTTGAAAATGATTGAAATATCTGAAGATATACGTTATGTAATGCTTTTTTACTATAAATTTGTGAAGTGTATGGTGAGAAAGCTGTGAGCGAACAAAAGACCCAGGCGTGGTTTGTTCGATTCTGTTTGAGAAATTTTGATGTCAAAGTTACACCTCGCTTTGTTCGGTCAGCCAATGAATAAGTCGATAAAATTTTGCAACTAGTGGAACAATACCGGCACGCATCGCAAGTGGTCATGCAAATAGCGAAGGCATTAAAAAACAACAATATGTAAGTTTGGAATGGTTTGAAAAGAGCAGGTTACAAAAAAAGTAGTTCAAATACATCACCCACATTTAATTCGAAATGTATTTAATGGTTGGTTTATGCAATTTAATTGAATTATACTATTTGATCCCGAAAGAGAAATTTCATAATTTGATAACAATGTAGTTCGGCAAACGTTTAGTGTTCAAAAATTATAGAAAAAGCCTACAAAAATAAAAAATATTTCATCGTTACATCTCAACCATGTATGTATTATATAGTCTTTTGTAACAATCGTGTTTTTTTATATAAAATGTCTATGTTATCTTAATTCGATCCAAAGACTGTTGAATGAATAGAATGAATAGTTCTTCTAAGAAGAAATAAAAACTATGATAGTTTGATTGACCCATCAAACCCTTTCTGTCATACACGTTTCATTTGTCTCATTTGTTAGAATATGGACCATGTAATATTTATAATACCGCTTTAAACATATGATGAATGATAAGATTAAATTCTTAACATATTAAGCTTCTGCCATGATGAAGGCCATGTATAGTTTAAATCTTTCATAAGTTTGTTTTGCATAAATTAATACAAAGGATTTTAGCAGAGAGAGCAGTATTTTCTAGTTACTCTTTAGATAAATCTTTTCATGAATCCTATCATAATTTCATATTTGCTATTGCTTGAGATAAGTGGACTTACCCGGATTACGCGTTTTGTATAAATGAATTATTACAAAATAAATTTATAATACTTTTACATCAAATCTTATAATAAAATATTAATATAGCTCATATGGGAGTTTGTGTCAAGCTTATTGATTTTAAAAATTTTCTTGGATTTTTTTTTCTTCATTTTTTCTTTATTTCTTTCATTTTTTTTTTAAGTTATTAACTCATATGGTAACTAATTACAATTAAATGAAAATTTTCGATAATAACTTCTTTTCACGTACGAATTCGAATTGGATAGCAAGCATTTACTCGTCATAAAAGTGAAATTTTATTTTCGATAGCGATGAAGTTTATTCCACAAGCGGATTATATTGTAGGAAATTTTCACATCGAATTACACAGCAAGGCTTTTGCTTTCTGCTATCCTCCGTATATTAATATTTTACTTAAAAGAAGTAGTTAAAGGCTTTAACTTCACATATAATAAAATGTCAATAAGAAATTCAGTTTAATTTAAGTTTATTTACTTGTTTTTCAAAGTGAAAGAAAAGCGTTCAAAAGAAGATAATAAAATCATTTTATTTCCTTAAATCTGGCAGAAATTTGATCTGAAAAGATAAAAAATTTATTGATTGTATACTTGGACTGTATAGCAATCAATTCATTTAGTTACGTTCATTAAATGTTCCTTCGAAAAAGTTAATATCACAATAATGATAAATTAACTGAAATTTTTTTTAATTAAAGTTTTTTTTTAAAGATTTCTCAGTCTTTCTACTTTGATACTAGTTCATGTTCGTATGAAAGAAATTAAAGCAAAATGTTTTGTGTTTCAGTCAATATTTTCTCAATTTTCACAGAAAAATATTGTAATAAATCGTTTTTAGATTACTTCTACTATCCGGTTAAGTATGATGGCACTGATGCTTATGAATGCAATATTCTTTATCTCGAATTCTGTAAGATGCTGATTTATTTTTCCTTTTTTTTTAAAAAAAAAAAAAAAAACAAAAGCTGGACAAACATTAGTGCCCCGAAAAAAAAACAAAAAAAAAACTGTAAACGATTACTTAGTTTCAAAAACATATATATTTTTTTTCTATTATACATTAAATTAAATGATAGAATAGAGAGAGTTGATATTGTTTCACTTGTATTATCAAAAACTAAATAGAACTATATTCTTTTTATATTTGTTGTTATCCTTGCATGAAGAAATATATTTGTTTTTAGATTTCAATTTAATTTGATAGAAATTTTCGTTTTTTACATCGTTTCCCTTTTACTGCACTGCAGTCCTTAAGCAAATGAGTCTACCAGTCAAGCGTTAAAATAAGATTTTCATTCATACACGTACAAATTTATATCTATATTTTTAAAGTTTCATTTCTATTGAAAATACAATTCATAATTGAATTGTTTTTTAACTTTTCTCTCAACTTAAGGGAGATACGCAGAGCTTAATTAAATTTCATCTTAAAATTCCTTAGAGACTAAAGATTCACTTTTTCTTTTATTGTTGTTAGATATTTTCCTTTTCCTTTTCCTTTTTGTTTTTATTTTTTTTTTTTTTGTTGTTGTCCTTTCTTGAGTTGTTATCTTCGAAAAGTTTATTTTGAAAAGTTACGACTTGCAGTAACACCATTAACGACAGGAACAACAAACATTATTATCATATGCAAAGAACTACAGATAACTGTTTTACGGATACTAAGTTACTCTTGGTGTTTTTCCCGAGCAAAAAATCATTATTATTTATAATTAACAAAGGTTTTGTTTTTGCGCTAAGCATAGTGCAGTGCGGGTATATAGCGAGGTCATAGAGAATTACACAAAAATGGAGAGCACTTTTGCAGGCGCAGTAGTAACGCATTAAAAGTGCCTTTCGAGTTACAAAACAATTGCAAAAAAACAAAAACAAAGAAGATAGACCGAGCTTATCAGCAAACTTTAGAAGCTTGGATTCGTTTAACACTTTGTATTTTATAATAATATTTACGTCCGTCCTGCCTATTGGTATATTGGTAATAGTCGACATAAATTTTTTATTATAAAAAGACTTCCGTTTCTATGAACTAACATTAGCGGGGCTAATAGAACTGCGGTAACTCATTCAATGATTTTTGTAATAAACACGTCATTGTAAACAAATATTAGTATGAATAAATGTGAACTAAACGACTTCTAGATCAATAATACTAGGAGTTAATTGATGGAGAGAAGAGACAGATGTCTATTTGTTAAGGAACTTTTATTGACTCTCAGTAAAATTCAATAATGCGGGAATAATATATCACTCAATAAGTTCATTGCGTGACATATAGATATCGTCATTATTCACGTATTCATACGATTTTTATATAGCATCATCTTTCAAACGAAATGTTTCCAAATCTCATGATATTCCAATCAATAGTTTACAAGTTACAGTTGTTTTAGCTTAACCTTTCAAAATACAACTTTCGCTGGCATTCACTTTGTTCACTGACTGCTGATTTGGAAGTTGGCTGTTGTTCATCCATTGTCACATATTGCCTGAAAAAATTCTTTTACTTCCAAGCGATGCTTTGAATTATTATTATTATTCTTTTTTTTTTTTTTTTTGGAAGAAATGAGCATTTGATATCGTTAGTACGTAAACTATCTCATGCAAGTCCAAGTTTTGTTTGTCCGAAAAGATTTTATGGACTTTCCGTATGTTTCCTGGCACAACTGCCAGTTTCGGGCCACCCGACCGGTAAGTAACACTCGTGTTCGTAGAGCCTTGTTTAAAGTCAAGAAGCCACCGATAAATTGTTATTTTCAACTTACAATAGTTGTCTCAACACTCATTAGGTCCATTCTTCGTTTTAACGGTACTTTTATACTAAAATTATTTGAAAAATTTTGAAACTTGTGCGGGTGCTATTGAATTTCTTGGAGTTTTTCTTCTTTGCGTGAAATTCGACTATTATTGCTTCGTTCGTTTATGATCTATGAGAGTAAATATTCCAATTAAATATTTGGATTTTTTTTTTTATTTTAATTGTTGTATATATGAAACTTGCCTTAGGGCTAAGAACTAGAAGGACTATTGCGGTGCGTACTAAAATCTCTCTTTTTATGCTTTTTTTTTAAACATTTTTGTTTCTTTTTTATTGTTTTACTTTGTATCGATTACTTTAATATAAATAAACTTTTGCAAAAATAAACTTTGTTTTAAAGTTTTCTACTGTATTGGATTCTTCGTCAAATTACTTGCTTTCACAGCCTATCTGTGCATGCCAGTACACTTAGTTGTTTATTGATGCTTGCAAGCGTTTCATAAGAAATTGTTTTGCAAAAAATATGTTACAAGAAAGCATCAATATATATATATATATATATATATATATAATATATATATACGTAACTTTATAAGTATATATATAACAACAAACGCATACATATTTAAAATTAATTAATTCTAGTATTACTGCCTCCAGTGTTTCTCTATCAAATACTTCTTCAGAACTATTTTATTTTGAACTACATTTAATGAAATTTAATGAAAACGTATCGTGTTGGCAAGAGGTGGCTTTCTGCTGTTATAAGTTTATATTGCTTCATTCCCCGTAGTAATTAAGATGAACTCAATTGCTTTAAAAGTTTGCAAATCTAAAACTAAAGATGCATTCCATCAGTTCAAGCATATTCTATGACTTTGTTTAAAAGCTTTTCTTAGAAATTTGGAGTTACAAACTTTAGTAATGAGTTATGTTAAATAATGGGTAAGATAAAAAAGCAATTATTAATTTTTTTTATTATTATTGCAAGTAGTTCTCTTTCTCAACAGACAAAAGCTTGACAAAAACAATATTGTTTTGAAGTGTTTCCCACACTGTAGCTCTAGCCCTAAATGAAAATTTGTATTTTTAGATTTTAGATCACATGATCTATGATTTGATTTTTTGAAAGTGTAGACAGCAAGAATATTTATATGCTTATATGTCGATTTATATGGCATAAAAATGCCATTTGTAAAAATCATAACTTTTCCTATCATATCATAACAGGTTTAGACTTAAGCCGACAAGGCCGCACCGTTGGTAAACGATTATTCACTTAATGCCATCAATCATTGGACAACTTTTTTAAGATGCGATTTAGTATTTTTATTTTTCGCGAAATAAATTTTTCTTTTCATGATGATAAAAGTGTTCGTCAATTTTGATATAGTATTTGATACCAGTATCTTCGAAAAACAAGATCGATTTTTATTCGAAAATGAAACATGAAATTTTCTTCCGGTAAATTTGCACAACTCTCATTAACAATAGATAGAGAAGTTTCATGTCATTCGACCTTCTTTTTTAATCGCTGAAAATTGAATGAATTTATTAAACAAAGAATTTGTACTAAATACAGTTTTAAAAATGTGAATAGAATGATTAGACAGATATATGAAGTAAAAATGTTAAGAAAAATTTTATGCTAAAAAGACGATGACACAAAAACAAACATAGATATTTATGAGAGTAAGAAGAAGCTTTTAATGATAGCAGAAAAGTATTTGAAGAAGAGAACCATATCCAGAGAACATCGACTACAATCAGTGATAAAAATATCAGTAAACTCAAGTATTTTATACTCGACAATATACGAAGGGATATTCCCTTCGTTTTATACGTTTGGAATATAAATTGAAACATGATTAATTGCTTCTACAGAACGATTTGCAGTTGTCCTCTACTCTTGTGTGTGTGCATGTGTGTGTGTGTGTTTCAATATAATTCAATATTTTTGGATTAGAGTTGCGAGCAAAGAGAATATAACCTACTACTCTGTTGAGAGACGATCTCTTTTAATTTCGTTCTCTTCTCTTTATCATGGGAAAACGAAACTGGATAGAATAGATAAAAATTCATGAGTTATTTTCTCAATGTTTTCTAAATTGAAAGTTTACTAATGAACCGATTTTTAAACAGGCACTCTTAATTTGGTGTTAGTTAAGCTATTGTGATTGAATTTGTATGTATTGTGGTCGACTCTTTTTTTTTGTTTTTGTTTTTAACAATTTTTCCTGTTTCCTGGTTATCAATCATGCGATGCGACATGTATTGTTACCGGCTGCTTTTTTTTTATTTCTTCTTCCAGTTATAATAGTCAGCTAAGGATATCTTATAGTAAAATTTAAGTATAAATTGTAAGTTAACTAAACGTCGTGAAGTAGATTGATTTCCTATTAATGCAAACTTAAATTTATTTGATTTTTAATTTAATTTTTGTATTGAAAACGATCTTAAATAATTTAAATAACTTTTCACAGAAATGAAAAATTTAAAAGTCAGATAGAAAAAGTGAGATATTTTTTTTTTTTTTAACAATAAAAATGTCTAAGATTTCAGGAAGAAAGAAAAAAACCAAATCTGCGATTGATTAAACATAATGAAGAGAAATTTTTCTTAAACGACAACTTAAGTATCGATTTCGAAATATTGTCGATGATAAGAAAAATGTAGAGCTCCATCCAGCACAATGGCATTATTCACAAAGCAATAATGTATTTACAACTATTGTGTGTGTGTGTGTGTGTGTGTGCATAAAAAGAGAAATAAAGAAAGGAAAAATAAACAAAAAATAAAAATAAATGTGTAGTAAACGACCAATCCCTTAGGTACGTACCTACCTACCTATACATTTATAAATTTTATAATATATACACATAAAGTAATCTGGAGCATATATAGGCACACATATGCAAAGATAGAAAGTATAAAATAAAACCAAAAAGCAAATGGCAGGAAGTAAAGCAACTGGGCGAAGTTTAACGCGAATTTTAGTTCCATTTAAAAGATCGTGTTTTTTATAACAATTTTTAATTAATTAATATTACCTGACATTTATTTATAATATAATTATGATATAATTAAACCATATATCTGATATATGAAGTAGGCTTTTCTTCTCAGTGCGAAGAGAAGCAAAAGATGAAAATCCTTCTCGTTGTGCATTGTGGTTTTAAATTTGTAAGGAAAATCGAAATATTATTTTGTAAGTCAAGTTAAATGAAATAATTTATTGGAAGATTTACAATAAATGAATTAGATATTGATGCGGTAATAGTAACCTTGAAAAAGAGCTCTACAGCTATCATCATTGTTCATTAAATCAAATCAAAAGGATTAACAAACCATGCATACCAACTTTTGATGTTGGAACGCGATTGTATAATAAAAGTAGAACGCACGCACATCGAACGCAGCGTGCATGCGTAATAAACTGAAATATTTGTTGTAAATTTCTTCTTTATATTTTCTTTTATAGTTTTTTTTTTCTTTTTTTTGCGTTTGATACTAAAAAGCAACTGTTACAACTGTACCAAGCTGCTCTGTACATCTCATAGAACCAAAAAACCAAAATGTGTTTATAGTTAACAAGAGCATTAATGATTTGTTTACCGCTTATCCATTTGTATTAAAATTATAATTCAGAAATTTTCTATAATATTTATAAAGAATCCAAAAAATGATCGCTATATGAAGTTTCTTTAAATAAAATTTTTTAATTCTTTGACGATTTTCTTTATGCTTTGAACATTTAAAAGCAACTGTTAGGGCATTATTTTGAGGCAACATGTAATATAATTTAATTGAAAGCATATACGTTTTTGACATAAAGCAATTGTCCATAGAATAAATTAAAATCTATTATTCACTTTAGTACAGGTTTCCTAATTTAATCCGTTTCATCTGTAAGGAAAAAAAGCATAAACTGATGTCTTTAAAGAGCATATTTAATGCACTTGTATGTTTATACGAAAAAATTTTTTCCTTTTTTTTTAATATTTTATTCAAAACACTTCATAATGATTTCTGCTTCATCTTTGATGGCTATATAAGAAAGCAACTATTTTTGACATATCTTAATAAAACACTGAACGTTCTTCTCGCAGACAATATGACATTCATTAGAATCAGTGTTATGCGGAACAGGCAACGTCTGCCCATAAGTTCAGCATGTAGTATAGCGTATTAGTGACAACCATTGCTAATGTTTCCTGCATTTGTTCTCCAATATGTCTGAAAGCTGCCAAGTATTAGCAAAACCTTTCAATTTGAATTAAGTGTGGTTAGCAGTGTTCCTTAGGGATGGCTTCGTTGAGTTAGAGTAGCTAGTTTCACATATATAAGACCCATTTAGTGTTTCCCAAAAGTGACGCAATTTATATTCCACCGTCAATATTAACAAATCGCTTGGCCTATATCAGTAGTACTTGTACTATATAGTACAGTGCAGTACTATACAGTATTTAGTTTCTATTTGGCAGTACTTGTTTGCGATTTAAAAAGGATAGATCATACTCCCAGAAATTTGACTTTTTTTTTTCTTTTGATAGTTCGTGTCTTTTAAGGCTCTAGGAAATACTGTTATTACTACTTACGTGAGATATTTTATATTGTGGCTTCATGCCACAATATGAAAATGAAAATTTAATGATAGCATTACCTAATACAGTTCTAATTGGTTTCCAGAAATCAATTTCCTATGCACACTCTAATAAAAAAATAAATATAACACCTGTTTATAAAAGTTATATTAAGAATTCAAACTTTCCTTTCTATGAACTTGATTATGAACTCTTCCGATCGATTTATAAAGTATTTTAAACGAAACACTCGTTTATTTAAAACATCTCCAATCCAAGAACTAAGATCAAAAGAGCATTAGATGCTATGCAACTACAGTGCATAAACCCAAAATCATATGGGAGAAAATTGAAAACAATTTTTTCATTCAGTTTATTTTAGGGAAATTTTTCGTTCCTATCAATAGAAGGAAGCCGCTAATGTGATTATAAATGTTTTTTTAACTCTTTAGCAGGATCGTTCATTTTATAGTTTTAAAGTAAACATAAATAAAATGCATACAAATTATCAATATATTGTCTGGAGCTTGCCATAAAGCATCTTGGAATGAAATATCATTGAAATGTCTTCCATGGGACATGTTATAGAACTGAATTCTTTTGAGATCATTTTCGATGATTTTCCTGCCTATAGCGGTCAATAGCTCGGCCATAATTAGACATATGTTCGTTTTCAAAGCGTCAAGAGTGAGAAGATTGTTCATATAAAATTGAACGTTTGCGTAATCCCATTAAGGAAGTCTAGCAATCTGAAATCGCACGATCTTGAGGGCCAATTTACATCATTACAAAACGTGAAATTACACGTCCAGCAAATTTCTTTAGCAACAATACTAAAACAGAGCTTGTTAAACCGATTGTGGCAGCGGACATACTTAACATCCATATCTTCAATATCAAGTCAAAAATAATTGTTAATCATGTGGCTGTAGCGATAAGAATAATGTGCGTGCTATCTAATAGATAAATTTGAATCTTTTTCAACATTTTCGGTAACAACATCAACTTTGCATGTGGTTTTCATTTTTCATGCCGGAATATATAGTTTACATTTATAATTCGAAATTAACCAACACATTAAGGAAATATTTAAAAATGCTTGATGAAGCAAAGCTCAATAAGAGAATATTGAACTTAAACAAAGATCCACTAAACTCGTCTGATCCTGTGAAATTTTTACTACATTTCCTATACTGCAATAATTTTTAAATCTATTCTTCTGCTAATTAGAGGTTAATTGCTTTTGCTTGAAATTCTTTTTGGTTGCAATTTAATGAAGTTTTTTCAAAACTTTATAAGAATAAAATTTGCTTAAAAAATTCGATTGCTTTCTCGCCTTACCGAAAATGACTATCGCTTATGTGATTAGTTTATAGAGTTTAAATTAAAAGTTGAAAAAATAACCAGATTTTTTTGTTTTTTTGTTTTTTTTTTTTTGTTTTGTAAATAAAAACTATGTTTTCAACTAAGTTTATATTTTTCAATTTGTATTTGAAATTTTTGCCCTGCAAGTGCATATATATATATATATATATATATATATACATAGAGAAAACTTTCATTTTATTGTAATTGTGAGAGCAATTCACTGACCTTTTAAGTTTCGCTTCAATTTAATGAATAACAAAATTTATTATCTCCAGAGCAACTATTATATTTTATTGCTTTAACGACAACATTTTAATATCGTTTTAGCTGTCGATGCGTATGCTATCTTTAATTAACTAATTGAACTTTTTAAAATGTATAGAAAAACGATAGCAATTTGAAAATTAAATGTAAAGAAATCAATGCTAAAAAAGTTGAAATTATAAAATTTTCTATTCGATCGAATTCTAAAAGAAATTTCCATCGACAAGCACAAAAGATTTGAGGTTTTTATTGATATTTCATTAGTTTTTGGTCAGACTGGTTTCTCAAAACTTTAACAATTACAATGAAAAGCAACACAATATAGAAAATTAAGTAATTGCCGGATGAAATTGGTAGTGCATTGTAACATACCCTTGTATATATATATATGTACATATAGAGGAAAGTAAGTACGTTTTCGTTTTCTTTCTCTCTTTCTCTTTCTTTCTCTCTCTCTCTCTCTCTCTCTTTCTCTCTCTCTCTCTCTCTCTCTCTCTCTCTCTCTCTCTGTGTGTGTGTGTGTGTCTGCCTATCTGCTTTTTGTCACCTGGTCAATCGTTTGAAACCGTCACCATACAATCAGATAAATTTTTCTCTACAAAAAGTAAGAAAACTATTTCTTTATGGTTTCTTTTTTTTTTTTTTTTGCAATTTTTCTCTTGCAGTCTCTCCCATTCATTTATTATGAATGCAATAAAATTGTAAATCTAGAAATACGTATGTATATGAGATATACAATATAACTAAAATAGGTGTCGACTTTTCTTGGTTAATAAAAGTTTTTTTTATGGCTTCTTCTTTTCTTTCTCTCCATAGCAACTTTTTTTTTGCGCTTCAAGCTGAAAATGGTTTCCTTTAAGTTTGCAATTGGCATAATTGGTTGGATATAATTTATCTGGGCGTTTGAGTAATAAAACAAGTATAGAACTTATATGCGTCTTAGATCGCATCTCAAATGCTTGTCACTTTCCAATTAACAAGATGTTTCAGATAACGTCCACATACGTTTATTTGAAATTCTTAATCGATATGGATTATAGGTTGTAAAGTTTGAACTACCAATGTCTGCAAATTTTTAATATTTTTTTTTTATTCTGTTAATGATTTTTTGCCTTAACTTTTGTGTAAGTTCTCTAAGGATATAGATATGTATGTATATACAAATATTTATATCCACCATAGCAGATCATAAACAGCAATCGTAGATTTGCCATTTGGCTCGCAACATTGCATTAGAAATCCCAACTTCCGTTGATCAAATAGTTGATATTTACCCTAAGATCCTAATTTTGATAGATTTAATTTGGTACGTTTATATGCTTGGTATATATCCATCGATAATGCTTTGCACTTTTTAAAATATTACCAGCAGATAGAAGGACAGGTCGACATTTTTCTATATCATTGTATCTATCGATATTTCATTTCATTTTGCTCAAAAAAAAAAAAAAATAAAAATATAATTCAATTCACGGGGTGCTCTATAGGTTTTTGTTTGGATAATAAAAACAATATAAAAAATAATTGCACCTTAGATTTTCACATGGAATTTTATTAATCATTTTTATTATATTTAATCGCTTCGAATTATTATTTTTGTATGAAAAGTTATATAGAGTTACCCATTTCATAGTCGGGATTTCGAAACCTTGCTTCAGCAACATGTGTAAAACAGAACAGGTCATTATTTGTATAGTGTAGTGTTTGCCATTTTACAATATAGATCGCTTAACAAATACTGACTGTGCTCAAATAGTAAAAATTTATTACAAAAATACTAATTTGTGCAATACAAGTATATTCTGTTCGGCATAATCATCCATGTGAGCACACTACTGACAAAACTGTACCTATAACAGATTTGTAAAGGCCTAAACATCATCGAAACGCACGTTCGACTAAAAATATTAGTTATTTTAATGAAAGTGTCGAAGAAGATCCAAATAAAATATATCTATTACACCGCGCGCACAACATTCTGATCTCTACAGGCACATTTCACGTTTTAATGATTTGAATTCGGCAGCAAGAGTGTATGCTTTCTTATAGCTAGATTTTCTTACGCAAAGGATCGATTTTACGCGAAGAATCCTCTCACTCTTAACTCTTTGAAAACAAACAAAATGAAATATACCCCTCACCTTCGGTGATGGATTTTTTTAAAGGCTACCAAAGTAACATCAGCCTTTAATGAAAAATCATTTAATTCCTTTAGCAAATTTTATGAGTCCAGATAGAAATCCAATAAAAACAAGAAGAGAATTTTTCTAAAGAAAAGAAAATCTCTAAAGCCAATGAAACTAAAAATGAAAGCAAAATTTTACCCAAAAACCATAATTTTTGCAAATATAGTAATAGTTTCTCTTAAAATAGTGTAATAAACTAATGCAATAAACATTTTGAATGCTTTGAAACTAAATTTTTGATCAACATGAAGTGAAGTTTATATTTATTTTTTTTTCTATGACAACGAATTAAAAAGAATTAAAAACTTAATAGAAAATAATTTTATTGCAAAAATTTTTTACGAAGTTTCTAGTGTAGAAAAATATTTCGATATACATATTAACAAGAGAAATAGAAAAAAACAAAAATAACTTTTAAAACAATAAACCAAAATATTTTACAACATTTTCAATAATAAAGTGGATTTTATTATTCTATAACTAAATCTAACACAGTGGCGTACTAAAATTGTCGAATGATAAGTAACCTCTGGAAATAAATTCGAAAAATCCAACATATAGATCCTAAAGAAAACATATGGCGGGACATAAGTCACTGGCATCTAGTTGTGTAAGCTTAGATTAAGCTTTAAGGTTCAGTAAGAGTGCCATGAGATTCAATGTAAACTTCAAAAAAAAAAAAAAAAAATTTAATTATTCTTTTATGATGCGAGAAAAAAGCATCGATGCTACAAATTGCCCCGACGACCGTTTATCCCATTTAAACATTGAAACGTGAATTATTATCATGCGTATATGTACGAACAACAGCTGTGACCACAATAAACTTAATTAATAATATTAGCAGCTCTCTAAAGCAGTTGCACAGTATCACAGTATCGCACTGCAAATATATGATAAATATAAATTAACTAAAAATACCAAAAAAAAAATTATGAAACTGAACGTTATACTACTCATCGGTTATAAAAGTTTAGTATGAATTTTCATTGGCAGCAGTTGGGAAATAAGTGATTGTTTTTTCTTGTTTTTATTATTATTGTTGTTGTTGTTGTTGCTTTTTTTTGTCGAGTTTATGACTTTTTATAGCTAATTGAAATACTGTGCGTAGCATACACACACACAGCAGCAAATTTTTATTATCATTTCGTTGGTATGAGTGTGAGACTATATATGTATTAGCTTTTCTTGCTGGTTCTGGATGGTGTTATGCGGTATATTATAGAAAAATTTTGCTGATTTGACAGTTTGTTAAACTGCAAAATAAAAAAGGAAAACATTTCCGTAAAATATCGAAAAACTTTGGAACATTTCATAAATTTCATGCTTTCAAAATAGTAACAACAAACAAAAATTTTAATTGCTTTCATTATTATTGTCAGCAGCATTATTTACTAAAGTGTACGTGCGTGCTTTCAGTTACATACTTTTATATATAATATATAAAAATTCCATATAAAATTTTTGACAGATTTTATATTACTAAAATTTAGTTTCGCAAGAGATCATTAGGGTTCTGTTCGTTACAGTTGCTGGATATAAATTTTCAAGTTGTTTTCATTTCGTTTCAGTTTTCTTTACTTTATTATAATTTATTATAATTGACTTTTAGGTTTTTAATATAAGTTTACACATATATATTGGCTTTCGAATGTTTTTAATGTGTAAATATTATATAGTCTAAAAAGTATTGAGCTTTCAAATAAAATTTTTACATTACATATATTTATTTCACGATCTTGCAAAAATTTTTTTAAAAAATTTTTCTCTTGAAAAAGCCATTTATTGAGAAAAATTGGTAAAATATATATATTGTTCAAAATATTTTCTATCATTTTCTATGTCTTTTCCAATCTTTCTCGCAACGTGGCGATTCCGTGTCAGAAGAACTCTTGATATTTTGGGGCTATCCACGAATTGATCTTTTTTTTTCGCAGTTCTTGAACTATGTGGAACCGCGTGCCAGCCAAGTAATGCTGCATCAACCTAAGCAAAAGGTAATGAGAAGCTTCGAGCTGTAACAATATATCCTTTACCACTTTTCCAAAATGTGGCCAAAATGACATCTGCATTCAATTTGCGTAGAAACCATTTTCCGTCCTTTTGGGCATTTCTAATCGCATATAAATGTCTAGAAACAATTAATTCATCAATTTCTAAGCTATTCGGATGCTCTCTAAGATTTTGTGCTGAGTTTCCGTCGTTTTCGAAATTTTTGGTCCCCTAGGCAGTTCTTTGTCCTTGACGCCGAAATCGCCATTTTTTAACCATTAAAACCCAGGATATCATAGAGCAGCAGCAGCATAAGCTTTTAAAAGATTTTTTAAAAGCTTCGACAACAGATTTCTTCAAATAATGAATTAATGTCAACAATGGTCAAAATGAATGTCGACAATGAATGTAGAAAATGCAATTTTGAGCGTTCTATGATTAGCGGCTGCACAATAAATAAAACTAAATGGAAAAATATTTTTATAGATAGAAGAAGGTCAAAATTATCGAATTCAAGCCTTATTTGCACTGGCATTTCCTATTACTTTAAAACTTTAACACTGCAGAAGTTACTGATAAAAACTTTTGCAAAATCCTAATATATACTTGTATATGTAGACATTTCTTTTCTATCCTACATCAATTGTGATAGAGTTTAAGACACCCCCCAACTTTCATTATACCAATCAATTCATAGTGTTTTTCTGAAACCATTTAAGCTCATCTGTGCGTTTGACGTCTCTGTATGTGTTTTTGTGTTCAATCTATAGATGATAATTTTTGCTAAGGTTTACCATACTGATGTGTCTTGCCTTTTAGAGGACTATGAGAAATGGATTTTATCGCGGACCATGTTTACAACCGCCAACCTTGAAAATAAATCGCAATTTCTAACATTTTAAACTACCTCCCATATAAATGGTCTTTCGAAAAATTAGCCTTTATTTAGTGAAAAAATGCAACTTTTATACGATACGATTTTTTACGATGCAAATGGGTCGCTATGAGTGATTTGACATTACCAAATTAGCAAAGTAGCAAATTTAGATCACGTAGGTCTATTTTTCGGACCCTACCTCATATAAGAATACTCATAGAAAGTATGACTTCATATGACAACAATGACAAAAAAAATTTAAGAAATAAGAAACCATTTGCCAAAAAAAATTTAAATTTGCTAAATATGAAAGACGACAGTTCAAGCTTTAGGTTTCCCCCTTGCCTATCAGGCGTTCCATGAAAAGCATACCTTTACATAGAAACAAAATATAACATTTTTGTTATATTATAATAAAACTGAACGAAGAACTGTATTCGGCAAACTGGTGTAGAGTATGGAATTAATGTCCTTACCCGACTATTATATTTTTACTTGTTTTTATTAATTTTAGTGAATATTTCATATCTCGATTCAAACGAGTTCAGTTTTTGTTATTAATTTTTTTTAATGGAACTAAATTGGTTAGGATAGATGAAAAGAAAATTATCTATATACCCATCCCAACCAATATCAGAAATTTTCTACTCGTTTTCATCAAGAAAAAAAAGAACTGTTAGAAATAATAAATTGAAGTTAGAAAAAGGTTTTTTTTTTCTTTTTTTTTTTAAACCACATAGCTATCAATAAAATCTAAAAGGATACGATGCGTCTGTGTGTGTTCATTTTATATAAATTCGCTATTTTTACTGCCATAAAGGGTATGATGCTTTGAAAAATATAAAATAAATGAAACGCGAGTTGGGTTATCTATAAAATAATGCGGTTTTTTTTATAGGACAAGGATATTAATCGCAAAGAGAGGCGTTAAGATGTTTACCGCATATTGGAGATTAAAAATTTGGTTTTAATTATTTTGTCAATTATTCCATCAAAGTCAAAGTGCTAAATACTTTTCGGTGAATAAAAGGAGAGTGAGTAGTTTTGATTCAACATAAAGAAGAAAGATACAACGAACGCAAGTCAATGACAAGGATCAGAGAAAGTAGGAACTAAAAATGAGAATGCTCTGCAAAGTATCGAAAAACAAATTTGCTTCGAAGAAAGCAAAGAAGTTTTATGCGTTATATTAAAAGTATCACCAAATGGTATAAATTTAATTGTTTCATCATAGAAGTCTCGGTAACATCGTTATAAACGTTTCTCACGATACACCGACCTGAAAGGTATATGAATTCTCCATTAAGGCCCTATATATGACTAAGGCATAATTTTTAATTGCCGATTAGAAATAAGCTTTTATGGGTAAAACAACGATCAACATTCCTTAATATAGAAGAAATGTTATTTACGTAGTTCTTTTTCATCTTATATGAGGATAAGCGATTTTATGATTTCGAATTTTCTTTTACCTTTTAATGCGTGTTATTAAAATAAAATTAAAAATTCAACTTAATTTTTTTTTATTTTTTTTTTTTATTAAGTATTTTACTTTAATTTTATTTGCACCGATATGTTTAAACATTAAACTTTTTCGTTAAGCTTCGTATGGGTTCGGAAACAAAGCAAAGACTAATAATTCTGACACACTTCGTTGTTAAAAATTATTAGATAAAATTTAATTTTTTAAATTTAAAGACAAAATTTTTCTTTACCATTGACGGGCTGTCCATATAAAAACATTCCTAATTGAAAATGTTACGCTGAAATTTCTGAATTTCGCTCTACCATATTTCACATGTTTTTTGCAATCGCTATGATGCACTATAAAACTGTAACACAAATGTCATGTTCATCTCCTTTATAAATTTGTATGACATGACACATTTTCCTTTTTTTTTCTCTCCTTTTTTGTTTGCATCAAATATAACGCAAGCTATATTAAGCAACGACAACAACAAACGACCGCATAACAAAGAAACGAGAAAACATCTGTTTTCTTAATAATATAAAATGAAAAAGTAGTGAACGCGCGATCATTATGAAAGACGAATGGAAGAAGATGAAGAAGACAAAGAACAGAAGAGGTTTTTTTTTTTTCTATTTTGTGTCTACGTCATGACCATTAATGTCACATTTTTATAGCAGGTCAAACTAAACAATCATAACTTGAGCGTACACATACAACAAAATTAGCAGCCACCAGCATTAAGAACACAAAAATAAATAAATAAATAAATAAAAAAAAATAAAAAAAGTGCACACACAGCTTGTCTTATCAAACAGGACAACACGACAAAAGCGTAGCCATTCATTTCTTTATAATTTACAACAACAATGGCGGTGTTGTATTTGACAGTTTTTTAATTAAGTTCACGTACTCTCATACATACGTATGCAGACACACACCTAAAATTTGTGACATAAATATATTTTATGAAATATATCATAGAAATTCTCCGCATAATAAAATATATTTGATTGTTTTTTGTTTCAATTTTTTAACAAACATTATAAACATATATGCGTCATATGCTTAAAACTTGCTCTGTCCTCTTTGTTTTCTTGTTGTATTTGGTTTTGAAGATATTCACACAAATTAAGTTTTTCGTTTTTCGTTTTTTTTTCTTTTTTGTTTTTTTCACAAATAATTGTTAAGAATTGTTCAAGTGTCATGTTAATTATAAACAAGTGTAAATTCTTTAACAGACAAAGGAAAAATCATTTAGTGACTTTCTAAAGTTTTACAATTAAAAAACTCTTTTCATTAAAAATGATAAGTTTACAAGAAAATTCTATTTATTTCGAATTTATTTTTAATTAATGAAATTGTCAATATTCTCAATAAAAAGTTCGATATAGTACAAACTTTTCTTTCATGCATTATTTATAGGTATTTTGTGGGATAATCACTTAACATAGTAATTAAGAACTGTAGAATTTTAACTTAAATTCAAAATATTCAGGTGTTGTTCTGTTGTAAATTCCCTTTAGCAACCAAAAAAAAAAGAAAAAAATAAATATATATATATATATATATATATATGCATCCCTTAAATGTATCGAATTCAGTTCTGCAAATAGTTTGTACAAATGTATGTTTTATAGCATTGTATTTAAAAATTGGTAACACACACACACACTCTTCTTATTAAATCTTGCAAGAGTTTTAGGTTAACAGAGCATCCTAATTGACTGACATCAGGTTTGTACAGCGTCATTCATTTCATGGTCCGGATTTGAAAATCTTATTTGAGTAACATATGTAATATAAAATCTCTATTTAGGGCATTATATGTTTAGTGTAGTTCTTGCCATTTTACAATATGGATCGCTTAACAATTCCTAAATGTATTCAAATATTAAAAACTGACTGCAAAAATGCTGATTTATACATTACAAGCAGATTCTGGTCGAAATAATCACCTATGCAAGCGTACTATAGACAAAACTATAAAAACAGTTTGAAAAAACTGGATCTGTAACAAATTCTTAAACACTCACACTTCATCGAAACGTACGCTTAACCCAAAATATTAGTGCTATTAATGAAAGTGTCGAAGAAGATCCAAGTATATCCATTACTTAACACACATAGTTTTCTGATCCGCTGCAGATACATGATTATAAATTTGTTTTGGCGTGAAATCAGATATACGAATTTTGAAAATGTGTGATTTCAATAGGATATGGACAAAAGCCACAAACTATTCTCCATTTTGGTATTGTTGTACGAGAAATTTCCAGGACGTGTAGTAATTTCTCTTTTTGTTGATATGAATTCATTGTTGGAGTTTATTTTGTGAACGCAGATAAATCATTGTAAACTACCTTAAAAGGATCTAACCCTATAGGATATTCTGTAAAGAGCATTTAGCTAATAATGGCAAGCTTCAAATAATATTATGAAAAACAATATTGATCCAAATCTTGATCGCGAGTGTGCTTTAGTTACGTTTACTTTCGGAAACTCGAAATGAATAATCCTGCACTTATACATATATAAACATATATGTGTAAATAAGTGTACATGTATGGATTGTAGTCTTCTCAGGCGACAAGAAACCATGGAATCGTTTTGCTATTTTGGATACTTTGGATTTTGCAAAATTTACACGACCGCAGAAATACTTGCCAAACAAAAAAAAAAATTCAGTGCAGTTTTAAAAATTATAAAATAATAAATTTTGATACATCGGATTCAAAATAGCAAAATGATTCGAACCACAGAATTGGACCACATCAACTATCATCGACGACAGTTCTTTGAGGTTATAATCATCAACGTTGTCTCTCTTAAGGTGAATTGATTGTTTTTAATCTTCTGAAAGCCGCTTGTGAATAAAGCTTGAATATTTAAGATGCTCATCAAGTTATAGTATCAAATGCGATATTTGTTTTTATTGCAATCGGTAACCGAAAGGAGATAATTGTGTAAAGAGGGAACGATTTAAGTACATTCTACGCGTTACACGAATTTCAAAGACAAATCTCACAAAAAGAGAAAAAAATCGGAATAAAATTTAAAAAAAAAAAAGCAAAGAATTTTAAATGCTAAACCTTACATATATATATATATATATGTGTGTGTGTGCGTGTATGTATACATGTACATCTACACATATATGCATTTTAAAAAGCTTTTCAAACAGCTCGTTTCAGTTTAGTTCACTTGCTTTTAATTTATTTTTGTTCGAGTGTTTGGTAAAGGAGTGTTGAAAGCATTTGTTAAGTTTTCATTAAATGTGCAAAAAGGATAATGTTTGAGTGGTGGTAGAAGTTTGCACGCAAAAGATTGCACACACACGCATACGTCAATTCAGAAGAATTCTTCTATTTTCATTAAAATGGAACTGTAACAAAGTACACAACAAGACAACTAACAAGAAAATGAATTAAATGTAATCAAGACTTTGAGTTCTTAGTTTTCCTTTTTTGTTTTTTCTTTTTTTCTTTCTATTTTTCTATAACAACGCTTAGTCGAAAATAGCACGTGGTTGCTTTAACTTAAAACGGGCCATACTCGTATACAAAGATATGCGTATTCGGTATACTTTGAAAGAAGAATGATTAGTTTAAGTACTCATTTCGTCTGTTTAATTGAAATTCGTTACAAAAAAAAAAAAAAAAAAATTTGCACTTATGTTTCGTTCAACACTTAACAGATTTAGTTGTTTTTTATTTTTTATATTTTTATTCTTTTTCGTTACTCTTTATTTATTTATTTATTCTTTTTTTTTTTACTTTGGCTTTTGTCTTTAATGGGGTTTTTCTGTTGTTGTTTCACTTTATATGCTAGTTGTAGTGAGTTAATCGGGTGGCATTACACGAATTTTAATCAGAGAGTTATTCTTATAATTTAATGTAGTTTCAAGAAAAAAAAAAAGGATAAAGTGTTTTTCCTTTAACGGTGAAATGTAAACCAATTGAAAGAAATTTTCAAAAAAGCAATGACACTTAAATGAGAATATTATCAATTGAAGTAGTAAACAAGAATCTAAGTTCGCTTCGTTGAATACATACAAAAACTCAGGATAAATATAAGGAAATTGCTTAAGTTTTTTGTAGTAAATTGTAATCATGCGAGAGGTAGTGTGTTAATTAAGACTAAAAAGCGTACCTAAATAATTTGTATTAGAAATAAAACTAAAAATTTTGTTATGAAAAATCTATTTAATTTTGACAATATGTTTTTAATTCGATTAATAATTATGAATAATTTCGAAATTTCAATGAAATATAATCCTATCATACGTTATAAGGTGTAAGCAGTAATACATTATATAATAGAAAAAAAAAAAAATATTTTTAATTTCATTCTAGTATTATTTCTGGAGGGTATAGAGTCTAATAATTTCATTACAAATGAAAGCAAATACTTTTAGCTTTTAAATATCTTGACAATCATTTTTCTTTCCTCTTGATTTCATGGCTGAAAAAATTAAAATCTCTAGAAGAAGTGTTGCTTTCAATTCTGTGATTCTATGAGTAATGATTCATATTTGGAAGACAAAGTCGTATTGTAGTTATAGAGGACGTAGCGTGCTCTCTTAGAGTTCGTTCATAAGATAGTTTCTGTGTTTATGTTGTCTCATTGATCGTAGCAGTAAATATTTTGATTAATTTCTTTACTCTAACTAAAAACTGAAGTACGAAATTTAGTTGATTTACGAAACTTTTTGTCACATTTCAGCTTAAATTTCTTCTCGAAAAGCAACAAATATTAAAAGAGTTTAACAAATCCTGTAAATATCTTATAATTCATTTCTTAACTGAAATCTTTTGTAATATACTTGTGTAACTGTTTTCTTTTTTTTTTTTAAGGACTCTGAGATGTAATGGCTATCCTGTGTATCTGTTTTTATCATTTCTGGATCGTCTTAAACATATAAGAATGATATCTACAACAAAATGTTATAAGTGGTCCACACAAATACTAATGAGAATTAAGAAGTCGATTCTTCAAAGAAAATGTTTACTTAAAAGCACTTAAACATATTACTATTTAAAATTGTAATCGCATTTTACTGAAAACAAAAAGAAAATCTCTGAATTGCCCGTATTTCTAACGTTTTCAAATCTCAACCGATTATCTTCAAATTTCAATTTATAGTTTCATTGTAACATTCCTTAGTGAAAGGCGTAGAATTTTTTTTTTTTTTTATTAAATAAGTTTCATTAATTTTTTAGAAAAATAAAAAGCTTTTACCTGAATTGGCGCCATTTTCTAAAAATAAATATTTAAAAAAGAATTTTTTTAATAATTTGATTTTTCAATTTGTTTTTTTTTTCAAATAAAATAAAATAAATATTTACAAAATTCTACACCGTTCACTAGATATTAAGTATTATTTTGAGAATATTTTTTTTTTCATTTTTTGATTTTTCATTCTATAGATAGAAGACAAGTGATGCTATAAGAAAAAAATGTTTTCCTTTTTGCGGAAAAGGAGGGCATGTATTTTTTTTTTTTTAAATTATTGACGAAAGGCTTTTCAGGGACACCACAGCAAATGTATAAATATGTGTAAAGAATTTCTTTCTGTACCTTGAGAGAACTGTCCCTTAATTTCCCTTAATTTAATAAATATCTCTAAGTACTTTTACGCTGGCAATGATTTCATTGATTTCCGTAATTACAGCAAGCAATCATAATTTCATCTCGTACAAGAAATATCGAATGAAATCAATGATACAATGTGATATAATGTTGAAATCCTGTTTATCGAGATATAAAAACACAGTTGAATTTCCTGTTTATGGGATACATTAGTGGTTCGATAACCCATTGTTGCTGTAGGTTCGCTCTCGTTCGTTTTCATATCAAAATTAATAAATAAATAAATAAAAAAATAAATGAAATTTCCCCTTGCAAACAACGGAAAAGAAAGAAAATTGTAATAAAACAAGTGAAAAAACTATAGACAGCTTTGACCGGATCTTGTATACCCATCACATTTATCCTAAAGAAAAAAAAAAGCGCCAAAAACCTGGAAAAAAAGGTTAATTCTTTTTGCTTCTGAAAGCGAGAGTGTTTTTACTTTACGTTATATTATTGGCCGATGGTTTTGATCTTTTTCAATATCAATCTGCTTACAATAGCATCTAATGTTTTTGAACCGAGGTGGATATCTTAAATGAAAGATATTCAACAAAATCTTTATACGGACGGACAGATAGAAATTTCTTACGTCGATTCAGATGACGAGTGTATACAGTTTATAGTGACTCTCAAAATTTGGAAGATTATTTCACGCATTGCCCAATGTATTCACAAAATGAATATATCTCATACCTTCGACGGTGAATTTCTACGGATAAATGGATGAAAGGGTTACTTATTTGCCTATTATGCGGTTAATAATATTTTTGAATTTCTACCCATTTTTGATTATTCACTATATTATATATGTATGTAAACAAAAGCTATGTGCTTATAGGCCGAAACAACCATAAAGAATTTGAAAATAATTTAAAGAGATCAGTGATTGCAAGTGAAACGATTTAATGAAATCAATGAAATTATTCGCACTATTGCGAACATTATTCATCAAACAATATATAAAAATTTTAAGTAAAAAAAATAATATCTCCCACAAAAACCATAAGTAAATCATTCAAAATATTTGCAGTCTTGCATGGTACACAGATGTAATTGTTAGCAATCAAAATATATTACGGTGGGGCGAGCTTTAGTTTTTCATGTATAATATGAATAAACAGTAAATTTCATATCATTATTATTATCAACACTTTAAATACTTTAAATTAAACAGACGCTTAAAGTCAATGCGTTCAGTTCGTTCATAAAAATGAAAAAATGAAAAATTTATAATGAATAATTTTCCTGAATAAATAATAATTTTTTAAATATAATTAATAGCGGTTCTTTTATACCCAAATATGTCAAAATGGTTTGCGGTTAAAAATTCAATTATACCAAAAAATTAATTATAAATATTAATTAAAGCAAAACTTTTGGAACCTTCAAGAATACCCCGATAAACAACTTATCACGAAAAGGTTGTAAAAATTGTGCAGAAATTTCTTACGCTATGTGTGACAAAGGGATCGTTTCGAAAGTACAAATATAAATAAGAGTAGAGTTGTGTTAACTTTTTATCTTGAGCTGTTAGTTTGGGTCAATTTGTTATGAAATTGTTTAAAGAAACATGTTCGTTATGTTTTATTCTTTTTTATTTCGACAAAGAATGGAAGGCTCTATATAAGCGTTCATTACTTAAACGATAATACTCTAAATAAAAGAGTATTTTTGGAAAGTTTTTTTTTTTTGGGAGAGAAGGAGAGTTCGTGGAATAATAATATCTGAGAAGGTTATTTAAGCATACATTTAAATATTTAAAAAAAAATAAAAATAAAAAAATTATGTTTGGTTGTGGCGTATCTTGTATACCCACCTCCTTAAGAAAAGACCATTTTTTAATGGGTGAGCGTGGCAGATTTTTACTATTTTTATGGAATACCGTGGAAAATCATTTTTGGTAGTCTATAAGTGAAGAACAAAACATCCATAAAATATAGGTCTGTTCAGCTTCTATTATAACGTAGATGTAGCCTTTGAACGTTTCGGCCGATTTTCAATTCTAGACTTTCTGCCTGCGAAAGCTTCCAATATTTCTGCCATATTTGAATTCGATATCTTTTCGTTTACCACAGACGCTGCACAGACGGATATACGGACAGACGAACACAGACGGTCATACTTAATTTAAATCTGAATTGGATGCTGATGCCAAATTTTGTAAACTTTTCACCAATTCGTATGTTCGAAGGTAACTAACTATTTATGAAGATTGTTTATAATGCGATGTAAAAAAAGAAAAAAAACGTATCTCCAGTTAAAGTTCAATTAGCTCTTTGATGCTGATTAATAGGATAATTTAATTAATTTTCAAACCGACAAACCAAAACCTAGCAATATCCATTTTCGATTGAATCACTGCATTTCGTAAATAAAATCTTTACCATAACGTATAATCACACAAGGAAAGCATTCAAAGAGAATTCAAGAAAAAAATTCATAACTAACACAGCATGTATTCCTAACCATGTAGAGCGTAATCTTTTCCTATATATTATACATATAATAATAAAACAATGTTTTATTATCAGGAAAACAATAATAAACGCAACGCTACGTTCTCGAGAAAGAACAAACACATATTAAGATCAACACTTGACGGGTGTAATAGAATTATAGCAAAAGAAAGTTCTTTTTGTTGTTGCAATAGCGGCAGTGACAGTTTGAAAACTTGTTAGTTTACTGTCAAAATTTTGTTATATACTTCTTACGTTTGTGTGCGAATAACTATAAGTTGGATTATGCACATACTAACAGCAATATCAACAACAACAACAACAATATAAAGTAATGTAATCGTTAACGATTAAACTTTCTTAGGACTTTTTCTTGCTTCTTTTTTTTATTGCTTGAACCTGCATCAGTCGTATGAATGTTAAGAGAAATTATTGGCAGGTTACACAATACGAATAAAGCAAAAAGTTGAAATATATAGCAACAGATGTAACATAATATTGAAAATTCAATTCAAATTAAAACAAACTTTGCAATGAATATTTTTTAGGAAGTTTCGTATCGTTTTTCATTAAAAAAAAATATCAAAATTAAAATTAAAAAAAAAAAAACAACGAAATAAATTAACAATTTTATTAACATTTCTTTGTATATAAAACATTAGAGAAAAGACCGCAGTATTCGTTTCAAGTTTCGTTTAAGATTTGCATATATATGCCTTAAAGATCCCATACCTGTATATTTGCAAGTGTTATTGACTACTAACATAAATTAAAGCTTAGATCTAGTTACGTTTGTGTCTAACTATTAATTATGTGAGAAAAAAAATTTTTTATTTCAAAATCCAATATTTAGCCATTAAAATAAACCGAAGAGACTGATATCAAATTTTTCTTTTTAATAGTCTTCGGCTTAGTAAGAGAATTCGAAGAAGCAAATAAACTCGAAGGTATTTTTTTCAACATTATTTATTAATGGATGGAAATTATCGTAAATTTTTCAGAATAACTTTTTTTGTTTTCATTGATATTCCAAAACTTTTAAAACGTATAAATTGAGACTAATATTGATTGCTTATAAAGCCGAGAGCTGATAGAGAAAGATGTCAGTTGCTCTACCAAGCAATTAAAAGTAAAGTTGAGTGAATTTTTTGAAATTAATTACAAGTTCAATTGTAGAATTAATAAATTTTCTTCCTTCTTTAAAGCGCATTAATACTTTTTACTAATAAAAATCTGCTCAAATATTATTATTTTGTTATAGTCTTTCCTTGCATCCAAAAAAAAACTAAATAATTTTTTTCGAAGTTATATTTTTTAGGTCTTTAAGATGTACAATGTATTTTTTTTTTTTTTTTTTGGGCTACAACAGTACGAATATAAATAATGTTAACTTTTGATAAATTCGAATTTTGAGTCCACAGTTATATATTCAAATATATCCGCACGTTTATATGTCGACATATCCGATATATCTATATATCTCTATATTCATATACCTATATATATATATATATATATATATATTTGTCTACATGTCTCTATAGCTCCATATCCATCTATCTCTTTATATATGTCATTATATTTATACTTCCATAGCAGTTATGAACAAAAACGGCAGAGACCCCTTGTTAATATAAACTTATATATGAGTACCTTTAACTTTTGCGATTGATGCACTTTCTCACAAGAGGTAAGCAAACAATGTGACCGATATGATTAAAAAGATGATCAAGTCCTTCAGCACTCAAAATTTTATATGAAATATTTTGCGAAGAATTCTTCGTATTACTTTTGATTACTGGAATTTTAAACAACTTTAATCCACTTCTGCTGTGATTTGATTTCATAGATATCTCTGATATTTGGACGTCGATATGGAAATAGCTTTTGTAATTAAAAAAGAAAATAATATAAATCTTCTCTCAAGAAAACTCTTTAATTTAATTTAAATTTTCCTTTTGATTGTGGTTTTTTGCTTGTTTCGGTTTTTGTATTTTTTCATATCTGGCACTCACTTAAGAACTCAAATCCAATTAATTTTTTTTTTGTTTTTTTTTGTTTTTAAACACTTTCTACAATAATATATTTAGTTTTTTGTATATATACATAGAAAAAGACGAATGGGTTAGAAATGATTTACAAAAATTCTGCCTTAAATATTATCAATCTTCATGCACGTTACTTGATGTATATATAATCATTTATTTATGTATATATATATATATATCTTTTTCGTCTCCCAATTGGATCAATTCGATCCATTTTCGTGAGTGAAATTATTTTTATCTCATAACCCACGCATAAGTAATATGTGTAAACCACAAACGAATCAGCAGTTTGTTTATTCACTTAACTCGGTCTGTTCTATTTAAATTAGGAAAATAACATAAATGAAGAGAGGAATCTACAATTAGATCTACATAGATCAAGTTTTAAAAGTAATTGCATTCATCCAAAAATAGTTTTTTGTCAAAAATCTTTAACAAATGAAAATTGGTTCTGATCATTTTATTGACAGTAGATAAAAAAAAAAAAAAAAAAAAAAACAGCTGGATAACAATTCAGATGGTCGGTATGCTATAAGGCGAACATAACTTTCTCATTTCTTGTTTATTTTTCGATTGTTATTCTGCAGTATATGTGTTTATTTGTGTGTTTTTTTTTATTTTTCTTTATATATATATATGTATATATATATATATATATATATGTATATATATATGTATAAATATATATATATTTTTTTTTTCTAAAATAAAAGAAATTGCTTAGATGTTCCTGATAAAGTTATTATTTATTTTTCGGTTCGAGAAGTGTGTAGCGGGTATTCGTACATATACAATCCAAAGCCATGTTGTATGTACACGTATGAGTAAATTGAAAAATGGAAATAGAAATGCAATTTCATTCCGTCGTTCTATTCTAGGCTACAACAGTAAGAGCAACACACACTAATCACATTTGTAGTAGTGGTGTAATAAGTTGAAAGTTTAGCATTTATATCAAAAGCTAGGCGTACATATCCATACAATACACATGAACACATACACACATATATGCGTACATTATTGTTCGTGTTGCCATTCATGGTAGAGATCTGCATGTAAAATTGAATAAAATTTGTAATTTTGCATATAACAACTGGTAAAAAGTAAAATAACAACAAATGAAACAAGCACAAGAAAATTATATTCGCCTTGAGAAGAATTTTAGATTCTCATCACCTTAGTGTGATCATACAAGATTTTTTTAGTATTTGATTAATTGTGGGTATTTGAATAAATTGTTCACAAAAACATTGTATTGATGTGTTTAGTAAATATATTTGTAGCCATTTTACGTTATACACAAATACACGTAAACGTACACACAATTTGGATCGCAACTGGCTCTGATGAATATATGGATGTGTCTAGTATGTACTTGTAGTCATTTTACTTTGCACATGTATGCAATTCGGATCGCAACTGACTATGGTGGATCGAAAAAGCTGGCCTATTATAAAACTCTACATTCCACTGCTTGTTATTGATGGAAAATTATCAATTAACTCAACATTCTAAAAGTTTACTGATATTTTTCAGGTCATGTCAGATAAATTCTTCAGATATATGAAGCAATACATTACTCTAGAAGCGTGCATTACTTTGCTATCAGGATAGATATCAATCTCACCCTATTCCGTTCTTCTTAAAGTTTGACTCAAAAACTATAGTGCATTAGCTAAAGTGAAAGTCCAACTAATAGGTTTCTCAAGCAGAATTTTTTTCTTTTTTTTTTCACTTAAAAACAATTTCTCAACAATTGACAATTTGTTCATATTTTTACAGCTCAATTAACTAAATAGCATCAAGCTAGACAACAGACAATATTAAGTGGACTTATAAAATGATACACAAAAGTTTGTACTACAATAAAAATAAACAATTCTTAACACTTATTGACAATTACGAACAACCACAAAAAATTAATATACCCTTACGTTGTTAGTAGCGTAGATTTGTTATCTACACATATACACATACATATTTATATATATATATATATATATATATATACATATATATAGTCAAGTGGTGCCAGGAAAGCAGTTCTTTGAAATTCGTTTCTGTTGCGTCTATGTACAAGTGTGCGCGTCAAAATGTCGAGAAATGCGGGTAAATGCGGTTCACGAAAGTAAATACATAAATAAATTCAATTGGTGTTTGCACTGGCAACGGAATTAAAATGCAACGTTTTGTTTGTTGTTGGTTTGTGTTGTGTTACAGTTCGGTTTTTAAGTAAATAACAAGAAATACGAGAAAAACACGTGGGGAAAAAAAAGCCAGATGCACAAAGCTAACTTATTCTATTGCCCTAGACACTAAACCCATATACAAGTAGTATTTTGTATGGCCTTAGAAACGCGCTACTGTGTTTTGTCTTTTTACGTATTTTTCTATTTCTACTTAAATTTTTTCTACTTCTTTTTGTTTTTTTTATCAGTTGCCTATACAGACACATGGATTATGTGAGACAAGCATAGCTATACACGTTATGCATATATTTCATACGAAATTTTCTATCTCTGATACTCTTTTTCTCTCTCTCTCTCTCTCTCCCTTCATCTTGCTTTGCCGGCTTCTTTGTTTCTCTTTCTTGCTTCGTTTATCTAATTGTCTGTCTTTTTCATTGTATTCTTTTAACTTTTCAAATGGAAGATTTGATATATATTTAGAAAACACCAACAACAACAACAACAACAACAACAACACTATCTATATACTACTACCACGCGAGTTGACTACTACAAATATTGTAAAAACATACGTTCATATGCAAACACATACGCACGAACACACAGCTAAAATGACGACGCCAACAACAGCAACAACAGCAGTAGTAGTTTAACTGTGTTAAAAATGTTTAGAGACACAACATTTTATTTCCATTTTTTTCAATTTTACTTTTCGTTTTTTTTTTTAATTGTATTGTAGTTTCTTTTACAATATTTTTCTCTTTGCATATATTTAGTTTAGTTTATACGCAAAACAGCATCAGAGCGATAAACGAGAGATAGAAATGAAAAGAATTATTATTATGTATGCGAGTGTATGGGATATTTATGTCTGTGTATTTATCTACGTTTGTATGTTTACTTGTTTGTATTATCATGCTGTGGCAACTACATAAACTATCAGTACAATAACAATTACTAACAGTACAATGGCGGAATAAATTTTCATGTTAAATTAAATGTTGGTAGATTTAAAAACACATATTTATACGTGCAGTACAGTACTTTTTTTTTAACTGAGTAAGTAAATAAGCGATATAATTTTGCAGATGCTTTTTATTACATTCTCTCACCGAACATATGGTTTATATTTATATTAAAATATATGCATGATGTATATAACTAAACAAATATGTATATACATATAACATATATATATATAGAAAATATCGTTAAGTCATACACTTTTTATTACCGCTTTTAGTGTAACTGCCAGGAAATTCTTATAATATAAACGACTGAATTAGATTTCGTATTATAATATAAATTGATATGACACCCTTTGAGTTTTAAAAAGTAACGAATTTTAATTAAGAGTGTTTTGAACGTTTGGAAAACGCAAGCTAATGGTTTTTAGTCGGCGTTATCGTATACTACAGAAATTATTCCACAGTAAAAGAAATGTTAAAAATTATGCAAAAAAAAAAAAAAAAAACAAAAAAATTGCAGAAATTTTTATGAAAGTAAATCTGAAGATTGTGAATGTAAAGCATAATTTCGGACAAAGAAGAGCAATATTTGACCATACTTTTGAACATTTATAAAACGCTTTGTTTTATCAAAAATGAAAAAAAAAACGAAATGTTTTTTCGTTAAACCAATTGCGAAAATTTTAAAGGTATACCATATTTTCAGACAAAGAAGAACAACACCAAGTCTTTGCAGTCTACAGTTTTGCGAAAGAGATCGTAAGCAGTTTACCCCGTTTTCATAAACTTGATCAATAACACCCGCTAGAGATATTTATTAAAATTTTTTTTTTTTTCAATAATAAACGACAGACGTATGAATAAAGCGATCGGCATAGTCAAAATAATTTAAAGCTTTCTGCTTGTCAAGGTTTTTTACGCCTGATAAGGCTTCTAATCTGGGTTTCAGAATATTAGAGATGAAAGAAGAAATTTAGTTCACACCCGTTTTCCTAAAGACAAAATTTTTCGTCTCTTTTTCCCCAGGAATCTTATACACTTCTTTGTTGCGTTAGGTACGTAAGTATCGTATGGTTGATTATCTTTGAAAAAAAAAAAAAAAAAAAAAAAACTATTACTAACCAAAAACTCAACAATTTCTATTAAAGTTCTAGATTCAAAAAATGTTGGCTGAAGTAACATCAGTAGCGTCAGTTGATTTCAAATCTCAACAGCGAATGCCCTGTAAGTTGGATCTGTTTTGAACATTCATATTTTTAATATACTATTTTATATTTATACATTCTAATGAATTGTAAAGGAATTATTGCTTTTCAACTAAAACTTGCGATCATTTAACTAATAACGCCATTATATACGCATGGTAAGGTATTAATTTTTGAAATACCTGAACGTACCTGTCTTAACTACGAATTTAAAATGTGTGTGTGTGTGTGTGTATATTTATGTATATATAAATACGTATATATATCTTACTTGATATGTATTAGTGTTCGGTATAAATTTGTAAATTTATATAAATTTAACTGATGTTGACACTGACGCTTTATATTCATTTATTTATGAAAGTAATACTGAGATAGTACGATAGCAGTATGAACGCGCAAAGAGTATTTGTATTATCGTATAATTTGTTTCATGCACACACACACACACACATATATATATATATGCACACATACATACACACACACACACACACACAACTCTACAGAATATAAATTCTAATCTATTTGAAATTCATAGAAAAATCTTATCATTTGTAACCACTGTTTGGTGAAAAAGAAAGAAAACAAAAAGCAATAATAACGATAACAACAAATTCAAGCAACGGAAAACTGAACACAAATTCAAAAGCAATGGAAAAAATTGGAATACACATACGATATATACATAATATGTACATGGTACACATATGCACGTACATACCTACATCTAAGGCAGTTTCAATATCATAAGCATTTCTAACACTTGTACTAGGAATCTTTGTGCCAATAACTTTCTCATGTTTTCTTTTCCTTGAACATTCACCCATTGCCGTTGATTGGTATAAGGTAACATAAAAGTTTAGTTGTTTGTAATTCAATGACAAAACAACTTTTCTGTCACGCCGACATATGATATATCGGAAAAATTTATGACTGCCAATAACGGTCAAAAATATTGACCCATTGGAGATAGTACGATACGTCAAGATGAAATTTCATAACTTTGTGAAATGATTGTAAGGTGGAAGGTACAAAGTAACTGGAGATAAAAATGTGTCATTTGAGTGAATGTTACACTTTTCTTCTTTTTTTTTTTTTGGACCAATGCGAAACGGATTTATTGATAGAGTAAGTTTTAATCGTTTAAATTGAAATGCGAAACTGAATTTCATTAGTCCTAAGGGCTCTTCTTGCAGGCTTATATTCATTTTTACTAAAATTTCCAATGATTGTACACAATAAAATTTAGCCCAAAGCATCAATGATAATTTACGAAGTTTTTACATAACCAGGTGAAGATCTAAGTGCAAAATGTAGCATAAAAAAAAATTCCATATTTCTTTTGAATTATAACTAATGGTTTTTTAATGACTTTTCAAACATATTTTTAATTGTAGTGAGGTAGCAACTGATCGGAAATATCGATATGCTTTATAAACTATCATTGAAAGAAAACATTTTCCAAACGCTAAACGCATTAGAAAATCGAATGAAATGGCAGACATCAAAATCGAGATTCCCTAATGAACGGACCCATTAAAATGTTATTTTCATTAAAGATTTGTTTTCCTTGTTTTTTTTTTTTTTTTTTTTTTTCTAAATTATATAAATCAGTAAGTGAACTGGTTAAGGTAAAGTCACGCTCAAAGCTTAAAATATGACTTATTTGGGCTTATTTGGGCTACAAATGCACTCACTAGATAAGAAAATATGTTGCGGCTTTATTCTAGAAATTGCGCTCAATCAGAGCTTCTTACCAGAAGAGAGCAAATTACTTTTTTCAAAGTCTGTTCAATTTCCATGGTCATCCACCATAATAAATTATTATGTTACGTACACATCATTGATATCATCATGTAGACTGAAGCGTGGAAAATAAGTTCTCTGGCGTCTCTAACGACTACTAATACTACTCTAGATAAATTAGTTATAAAGTCAGCATAAATTATTCGATTGAGTTAATCATAACCAGTCATAGCTTTTGGAAAACACTACACAGTGTTCATGCAAATTTGAGCAGTCAAACGAAACTAATAAACATCTACTCGTAGTTGCATTGAGAGGAGACCATAGCTATTCATATAGTAGATGGCTGTTTGGCTATGGCTATGGCTATGGCTATGGCGAATGATATGCTATTTTTATTTGTCCATCGCTCAAAAGCAAAATCAAGTTTTTGCTGACAATAACTTAAATCAAAACACTAACTTGACTTGAAATGTTTTCAAAAAGAAAACAAAAATAAAAAAAAGAACAAGAAATCCTGAATATTCTTTTTGTTTACATAAACGTACGTACATATATGCCTGTCGTTCATCAAAATCATATTTTGGCAATCATTTCTTCATGATTTTTTTTTGTTTTTTTTTTGGACTGTATATGAAAATACACGTGATGAGCATGAAAGATTCGACCGAATCTAAGATTTCTCCTGCTTCATTCATAATTGTCCTTATTTTCTTTGTTACCTTTTGCTTTTGTAAGCATACAAAGACTTTCGAAATTTTCTTTTCTCTTTGTTTTTTTGTTGTTTTTTTTTCATTTTTATTATCTATGTCAACACAAACAAAGAAGTTCTTGCCGCTGCTGCTGCCATTGTATACAAATTTTATTGCAATTACTTCTCTCTTTGCAAACGTTTCCCTTGCTAACATTGAAGTAGCAACAGTCTTAAAATAAGCATTTTTGAAGATGATAAATACATCATATCGTGCCAGCTCTTAACAGATAAATATATCCTACTAACCAAGCAACTGTGCCACATCACAATAATAATACAGTTGCATAGTCTTAAACTTTTCTTTATATATCTATATACATATATATAAATATATATAAATATATATAAAAAAAATATATATATTTAAAAAAAATATATATATTTATATACATTTTTATAACATTTCTTACTGTATGTCGATGAAGCCTTCGCTGGCTGTGGTGTTAAGTTTATGCTAAAATATCATGTCATTGAGTTGCCGTAGATATGCTCAATTTATATGTTTTCTTTTCGCATCATTCTTACCACAGAATAATGTCTGTTAAATGTTTTATAACGCATAAAAATACGCATGAAAGAGAATATATAAAATAAATATAATATATACGTGATAAACACACAAAAAAAGACAAAGAAAAAGACTCTATTATGGTGGTCTGTAATTGTGTTTGCCAGTCCGTTGAAGCTTACACGATCACAATAAATCTACATCTAAAATATTAAAATTTAATTTTAATTTTTTTATTTTTTTTTTATTTTCTGTCGCAATTACTGTACTATTATTGTTACGTGAGCTATTTTTGATTCAAAATTTATTTAAATTGCTTGTGAAAGCCTATCCATCTATAATCAACAAAAACTTGCTAATCTTTCTTTAGTACTCTGTTTAAATAATCATATCATTGGATAGATTTCACCCCGTCTAACTATAAAAATCGGTTTCACAAAAGGGCATTTTTACAAAAAAACTTATGATACTTAGTTAAGATGTAACGTTTAAATACGTAACTCTGCCATATATTTTAGCGAAAATCTATTTTCTTTGGTTTCAAGATCTATTTAGCAAAGGGCTTGACATCGTTTATATGCTACAGATAAAGATTTCTTTGTTGATCTACCAAACTTTCTCGTACTTAATACGCTTTGACTGGAGTTTATCATATGAAAAAATGTTTATTTTTGGGGTCCATAAGATAGAATATATACTTGATTAGTGTAAAATTCTCAATCGAATCTTTGTCATCTGGTTTCAGAAAACCTGCGCTGGACAAAAGTTTGGTTAGAAGGCTGAAGCTTCGCATATATATCTATATATTATCTTACTTATTGGTCATCGAGCTTTAAAAATAGACTTGATAGGATAAAAATTGACACATATCTACAATCAACGAATTGCTTGGTTTTTTTTTTTACTTTTTTTTTTGATCGTCCTAAAGTTCGATATCTATTTTACTAAATTTTTGTAATCGATAATTGTTGTTGCAAAACTCATGATTGCTTTTGTTGCAAAAATTGAAATAAAAGTCTAGAATATGTCTAACAGGTTCTTAGTTTGAGTCCCCAGTTTAAACTTAAATTTATGTTTTAGGCCTTCGTCCTAGCAAGGCGAATACAACATCAATCCAATGGTGACTGTTTTCTCTCCAATAACGATTTTTTTACAAGAATTTAATGATGATTTAAAAATTCTGAAAAATATTATTTATCCTCATATCATACTATAAAAGGACTATGTATTTCAGTTCATATATTCAAGCGCATATACAAACACATACACATGCATATATATATATATATACAAGAACGCGTAGGATTAATTATAAATTCTATTTCATAAAGAGAGAGAGAGAGAGATCTCTCATGCTTTGTGTGTTAGAAAATTCTTTAAATTTATTTAAAAAATTCATGTATTCATGTTTGGTTTTTCAATTTAATTTTAATATGTTTTGATAATAACGAAGCGATAGTAGGATAAATGTTAAAAAATATATGCTATGGCATAAAAGCTTAATGAAGAAAGAGAATAACAGTAAAACCTTTATGAAATGACCTTTAATAATAATAATAAAAAAAAAGAAAAAAGTTTCATTTTTATTAGAAATTCTTACTCTAAGCTGTGTAAGAAGGAACAACGAGACGAGAGAAGTGCAGAAACTTCAATATTCTGATCTTGAGATGATCTTGAAAAACTTTTTTTCTTGAAGCATTTCTAAAGTTTGTTTGTTTGTTTTATGTAATGTTAGTATTGAATTATAAGATCATTTTCTCGAATTTATTCACGATAAATCAATAATATATATGAACGAGTATCTTGCATATGATTCTACATTTGTTTTTTCTTTTAAGTATATGAAAAGCTTTATTAGTAATTTGTGATGCAACAGCTTTTGTAAAAAAAAAAAAAAACAAAAAACCTTATTTTCTTTTACAAGATCTTCTTGCCCATAACTTAAACTTAAATTTACCACAATTTTTTCTCGATTGTTTTCAAATTTCAATTGTAGCTTCATAAGCGCAACGCGAGTGAATCATAATATATTTAAAGCATCCTTTTAATGTAATTGTAATGCTTCACTATGCAAAAATAATTTCAATTAAGAAATACCTTTTTTTTTCAACTCCATAAAAACACATTTTTTTTCTATCTCTTTCTCAAGGAAAAGTTTTGTTATATAACAAAGAATGTGCTGTAAACTGAAGTAATAATTTAAATTTTAAATGGAAATTCTCGTAAGGAAATGATGGATGAAGAGAAGGCACATGACATCCAGAATGCCATTTAGCCAATAAGCCATCAGAAGATAAATACAATGTTGGCGTAAAAATATTGCGAAACTGCTAGGAAATATCATCCGATTTTTTTTTCTTTTGAATGCATAGCGATCAAAAATCTAAAAGCAGATATTTTACATAATCTTATCGGCATTTATCGAAGATTTGAAAATGTTTTCATCATCCTTATGGATTTGTGCAACTAAGACCAGATCGAGCCAGTTTTATGGAGTATTGTCTCAGAGTATGAGTTCATTATTCAAATTTTTTGTCATTTTTTTTTTCATGCAAGTGGGAGCTTTTGAAATTTGACAGTTGGCGTCTATGATTGTTCCGTTTATTAAAAATGGAACGATATACAAAAGAAGAACGAATCGCTCGCAAACTGAGCGGAATTTTCAGTCGAGAAAACTCACCTAATGTATCAACAATTCGAAGAGTGCTCAAAAAATATGAAGAAACAGTATCAATTGTAGATAGTAAGTCTCCCGTCTTTTGAAAACATTCCTGCTCTAAACGAGAATGTCTCCAAAAATTCGAAAACGATAGTTTGGCATCGTTCCTTATAACTTCAAATTTTGACTTTACAATGCAAAAAAATATCGCTCATAACTCATTCATTCAAAAAATATGTTTTTCGTTTATTTTTTTTTTTTATTTTTAAAGGAAATAGTTCACTCTTATCGAGATATTCATTATTATTCGAACGATCATGCCTCTAGCCATAATATATATCAGTATAGATTAACCTTATCGACTTTTCTCGCCCATAGGATCTTTTATGTGAAAAACAAAATTAAAATTATTTCTTATTATTTATTATTATTTATTTTTCGAAAAAAGAAAAACACCCCTTTCTTAAGTTGGCTAGAACTATTGTTGACATAAATCGCGAAAAAAAAATCAATTTTTGCAACTGATCTGCTTTAATATTAATGTCTTTATTAAATTTTTACGGACACTCATCATGGTGGACATTTTATTGCATTATAAACTTTTATTTTATATTTACAATTAAAAGCATTTGCTTTGCAACGCTACAATTACTGAAACTTAAAGAAGAAGAAGAAAAAAAAAGTTTAAAACAATGCGAAAATATAGTAACATAATTAAAAGAATAGAGTCATTATTGTTTGTGGGAAAGTACGTACGTATGTATATATGTGTATGTATGTATGTATGTATGTAAGTAAGTAAAACATTAAAAGCAAACAAAGTATTATGTCGCTGGTAATATGACGGTAATGATAATGTGTTAGTTAAAGTGTATATAAGGTTTACAAAGTGTACGAAAGTATCCTTAAAAGTAATAATTGTAAACGGTTGTTATTGTTGTTGCTATGGTTATAAAAATCTTTTTTCGGTTTCTTTTTTTTTTTAAATTCGTTAAATTGATTGTGACGCATCTTGTGAGAAGACAGAGTTTTTGTAATTTTTTTTTTTTGTTTTTTTTTTTCTAAGAAATTCTTTAATAACTTTTCACAACCATTTTATTTAAGGAAAATTTTAACAATTTCTTCATTCAATAAAATTCAAAAATGTTGAGTGGTAACAAACCACGAAACAGTTCTGTTAAGAGAAGAATATAATGGTATTTTGTTAACTGAACGGAAACTTTAAAGTTAAAATGAAAATATATAGAAACCTCGCATAAAATAGCGGAAGAAAGAAATAAATATGAAAATTGTACTTTCATCTTATGATAAAGTGAAATTATTTGCTCGACAAGGGAAAGGAGGGGGAGGGGGTATATGTAATAAATAAACAAAACAAAAAAAGTCTCTCAAAAGATCACTCTATCTACTTCGCTTTATTTACTCGATCAAAATCAAGATGTTCCATCAGTTATAAGGGGGAATGTTTAGAGAGTTTTTAATGCTCCTTATCTAGATGGTAAAATGTTTCCATTCTTATTTTTGTTCATTTATTTATTTTTTTCGAGATTATTTTTTAAATTTAAATTAGATTTATTTTCAATTATATCTTTTGAAATATATGTAAGAATACATGTGAGAAGCTGCTGCGCTTTCTTTATATAACCTCTTTAAGTCTTTAGCAATATTACAGACCGATTGAGTTCGTTAAATTGGAATTTGAAATCACAAGTACATCAGCGATATACATTTAATGAGTAATATAAACAAAGTAATATAAACAAAATTTATTTAATACAATTTTTGAACGCTGGCTAAGAACGAATAAACGATTGTAAATTAAAAAGGTCTTCTATACCTTTGAAAATGTCCCGAGTTTTAATATGCGGATTGGAAAAAAAAACTTCCGTCTTTTTCAGTCCTCTTTGCATTTCATTGACATAAAAAAAAAGTTATAAAAAGTTAGCCGCAATTGGTTTTTTCTTGATTATCCCAACGATCAATTCTCATTTTTCTTCATTTTTTTTTTTACGAAGTTCACAATATTTTTTAGAATCAATTCTGACAAGAAATAAATATAACTATACTTTTCTGTAAGATGTATAAAAAAGAAGAAAATAAATAATAAATAATTAAAAATAAAAAAAAAAAAATAAAAAATAAAAAAGCTTCCATAAAATACTTAAAAAAACAAATCTGATTTATTGACTTTTCGTCATATTTTTCTGATTTGTGGAAACTTAAAATAATTTCTTTTCTTTCATTATAATAGCAAAAGAGATGGTTCCGTCTATTAAAAGCTTACCTTTTGCGTAAGCACGGGCCTATTACTCCTTAAGATAAATATTTTTGAAAAACAATGAAAACCTTATTCAGATTGAAAAATTATTTTCGTTACATTTATTAGTTATAGAAGTCAATTAATGTAAGTGTTTTTAAATGCGGTTTCACTGTATATTCAAAATTGAAAAATTTTCTATACGTAAACCTTTTTATATTCTTGGTTCGCCAGTGGGTCATTTATTCATTCAGTCAGTGATTTCGTTGTTTATTGTTGTGGATTTAATTGAAATCTGCTAGAGAGTGAGTGAATTGTGCTCGTTAATAATTCTCGTTGTTGTCGTTCTTTTTTTTTCCTTTTTTTGGGTCAATGTGTAGATTGCAAAACTATAAAACTTTCAAAAAGTTTGTCAAATTCTTTGCTTCAATTTTTCTTCTATTCTTTGTATACATAAATTTTTTTTCTTTCCTTAACAAGTGAATGTAGAACAAACTCGGTTTCCTGTCTGTTGGTCTGTCGGTACATTTGCTTAAAATTAAGTGCTAGTTATGGGGTCTGCTCAACGAAAAATAAAACTAAAATGTTTTACTTATTTTTTGACAGCAACTTGAATAGCTGCTAAAGTTTTCTGTATTTCATGTTTCAAACTCGCTTTTATTTCTTTTTTTTTTATAGGAAACATATAAACATTAAACATATTAATTAAGAAACAAAAACTGAAAAGATGAAAGGCAAACTTTCAAATAATTGTTTACTTTATGATAGTAACAAACAAAAAAAAAAAAAACAAAAAAAAAAAAGAAAAGAAAACATGTAAAAATATTATAGCCGAGCAATGCCGACCATTAAATACTCTAAATCACTTTATTTACTTTGATGATAAAATATCAAAAATTATGCCTTGTTTCCACGTTAATACATGCTTTTGATGAAAACCCTTATAGGGAAGGAGACTTATAAGGGTAAATTGATTCGGTCCAAATTCGTAGACATTGTTCAACTATTGCTATGATAAGGTATTAGAAGCTAGGCTTTGTTGTCATAAAAATACTTCTTTTTCTTTTGATATGAGATCCAAATAATAGACCTATAAGGCGTATATTTGGTGCAAATTATCTCAAACACAAATTGTTATTTTTACTATGAAATATTAAAACTTAGACCTTTTGGTCGCCTAAGTGGCGACGAAAAAATAGAACTACCTGACCTAAATTTTGTATAGTTAATTTTTATGTTAACTTACTATTAGGGAAAAATTTTCATTATGACATATTAGAGATTAGTTTTTTTTTTTGTCATACGATGACTTACTTTTGATGAGAACCCTTACGAGAGGGAATTGAAAAAATAGACTTATGTGATCCAAATCTGGCCCAGTTCATTTTTATGTCATGCACGACTTATTAAAGTTATAAAATATTAAAAGTTAAACATCTTTAACATAAAAGAACTTATTTTTCATACGAACGGTTATATAATAGACGATTCAAAAAATGATCGCATCCGATACAAACATTTTTTACATTTACTTTATAAATTTACTTTATAATGCAACAAAAGGCTAATATTTAGCGACTGTTATCGGCAAGTATTAGAAATTGCATACTTTTTTTTATAAAGAAATTCTTTTCAAATCAGACGTTATACGAAGAGTGATCGTTGAAATAGTCCGCTTTATATATCTTTCATCCTCAAAACATCTCAAAAATTGCCAATTGTACGTTGAACACACATACATATATATATATATGGGAAGGTATTAAGCAGATAGACAAGCCTAAATCAATTCAAAAAATGATTCTGAATCGTTTGGTATAATGAAAGTTAGTTACATCTCAAGCCCTTGTGGCTGTTACATATGTTCACACAAACTTATAAAACTCTAATGAAAGTTATAAAAAGAATGCTAACGTGAATAAAAATTTACTGTGCATGTGTTTACTGTACTAATTATTATTACTTTCGAATTATTCGATCTAATTAATATGGACTGTATTATATGGGAAATATTTTCATTAAATACAAGCATTTTTGAAAGGCAGTACTCAGCTTATTTCGAAAAAATAAAAAAACTCTTTTTCTATGAGTGCGGTAACCGCAATCAGTTGACGTGTGTGTATCGTACTAAAAACATTTACACGTATATATGCATTTACCGTGTTATGCTGTTCAGTTATTATAATAATAAACATATTAGTCGTGCTTTTATTGTATACGCAATCAAATATTATTGTTGTTATACAAATATAAACATGCACAAATATATGTATATAATAATATATATAAACTTAACCACTATGAATAATGGTTTGTTTTTCATTTTGGTACTATGTGTATATAAGCATTTATAGCGAGAATGTGCTGAATGGAGAAACTGTATACAACCGGAGGACGACCACAAAATTGTGTAAGCAAGCAAAGAAAGGAACGACACCGACAACGACATTCACAATAGTAATAACACTGAATATAGACAATAGAATTGTCAGTTGGAAAATGTAACCATACAGGAACGAAGAATGATCACCGTCATCATTATTGTCGCCACCAAAGTCGTCCGGCAACAATAATATTGATAAGGAAAATAAAAAATAAAAAATACAAAAAAATAAAAAAATAAAAAAAGAAAATACACAGTAAATAAAAAAAAAGAAGAGAAAATAGCAAAAATTGTTGATTGTGTTCTTCCCTTAACAGCTTTTCGTTTCGTTACTGCTTTTCCTTTTTTTTTTTTGTAGTATTATGTGACCGTTAAAACATGTCTCAATATGTTCACAATGAAATTGAAAGCTCAATCAATACATTTGTGTGATGGTCGCAACAATCAATAATAGACCGACTGAAAATATATTGCACATAAATGATGTATTTTGAGCTTTACAAAACTGATCATTATATCTTACGAAGCTATAGAATACAGTCAGTCAGGTGTGCTTTTAATCATTGTCGCGATGTGTGTGCGCGATTGCAAGTACGTGACAACTGTATAATAATTTCAAAAATATTGATTGCAAAATATGTGCTCTCTTTGCTTTTTCCTAATTTCCATATTGTTTTGTTTTTTTTTTTTTTTCTATGAAATATCTAATAATTTTTTTTATATCTACTAGATATTCTGTATGTAGATGGTGGCATACAAAGTTAACCATTCATTTTAAGACATACACACATAGAGTAGATATTGAAATGTCTATAAATTTTATATAATATTAATAGGTATACGATTTGGAATCGGTCGGTTTCTATTTATTTTTTTTTAATATGACCTTATATCACTCAGGAGATATTCCCCACACATGATTTCGCGATGTTGGTCAGGAAATAGTTAGGAAAAGAGAAAACGATAGAGTGTGGTCGCACCTTACTGATTTGAAATTGCACGAACACCGACTTGGTAGTCGCGAATCTTGTCTACTCGGTTATGCAATCTTATTGAGTTTGTCTTTTATTGTAAGCTTCAGAACCCCAAAATTGAAATAATTGTTTGTAGCTTTGCACTCACTCTTAGGCAATATCCATATTTTTGAAGTAATTTAAAAGAAGAATTCACTCTAAAAACAAATTTATCCAGAATAACAAGTAGATTTTTACATCTTTGCTGGCGCAGTAAAATTTAAAAAGTCTTTCGTTCTCGGTGATTTCTAAAGCAAGCTAAGCCTTGAACAGAAACATAATGAAAATATAGGATCATCAAATTCGTGGTCCGGATTTGGCAAACTTATTTCGGTTACATATTTAATACCGAACTATCATTCACGGCATTACATATTTAGTATAATGTTTGCCATTTTGCAATATCTATTGCTTAATAGACGTTGAATGTATTAAAATAGTAAAAACTTGTTTTGTAGTAGATAAGTTCCATAAGCAGATTGGGTTCGACATAATCGTCCATCTGAGACCATTATAGGCGAAACTGTGAAGATGTTTGAAGAAACTGGATGTGTAACAGATTTCTTAATATCTATACATCATCGAAACGCATGCTCGATCGAAAATATTAGTAAAATTGGTAATCGTTACTTACATTAAAATTCTACTTTTCTAATTAAGTCCTGCTTTTAACATTAATAAAAAAGAAAGAAACTTTAATTAAAAATGGATGACGTTATCATCTCTAATAAGTTTCGTTTCGGCAACTTGACACTTGCACAATCGAGAAATAAGAAAACTATATTCGCTTTAAGGCGGAAAGCTGATATGGATTTATTAATTAGCCGACTGTGTCGAAAGCAATCCTGCATTTTCATGTGGTTCTAGTAAACAACGATCTATACAAGCATTGTCGGTAGAAAATAGAAGCCTTAGTAAAGACAACATATTTAAATTTTCTGTTTTCATCGTAAAAGTTTCGACTCTTTTTAAGAGAAATTTTTTCATCCCCTTTGTAGTGTTTATGCATGCATGAAGTTCCAGTGCGTTTAATGTTAAATGTTATTTTGCCGCAACGTAATGAAGAACGCAAGTATGAAGTCGGCTTAACCAGATTCAATTCCCAAGATAATAGATGTCTTTTTTCCGAATTTCTAGCGCGGTGCCTAAATAATTATTCAGTAAAGTATGAAGATACGCTAGTTGTATTTCATTACAATGATTGATGGCTAGAAATAATATTTTTACTGTTTTGCACGCATTATAGCCAAGTCGAAGTGTATTGCAAATGTTTGAAACAAGGAGAAGCACGTTTAAATTGAATTGAGGCAGGTGATGCTATCTTTTTTACCACTTAGGACGTAACGAATTTTTTTTTTTGGAGAGAGACGAACTTTTTTTTTTCGTTGGCCAGATATCGATTGTGAGTTGAATAAGCAAACCCTGTGCAATAGCGTCTTTTTTGTCGTGGAAATGCGTTTTTAAAAAGGAGTCCAACTTAAAAACGGAAAATTAAACCCGTTCTGTCATTTTATTTTTTTAATCATAAATAATCAAGTTTTTTTTTTAATACTTATGCAATCTATACATATTCATTGCATTTGATTATAATCTTTGATATGAAAATCATAGAATTTCTCTTGATTTACAAATTTCTCATATCCTTTACATAAATCTATATATATATATACATATATATGTAAAATATAGAATAGAAATTTTATGTATGTTGCATATATTTATAATTTATTTTGCAATCTTAACTGTCAATAGAAAAGGTAGAAAAGAAAAAACTTTAGGAAAATTTGTTTAGATGCTTACCAATAAAAACGGTAGCATAATGTAGTCGCTTCATTAGTAACATATATATAAATAAAAGCTAAAGATGATGAAAGATTAGGGTAAATCACAGTTTGAAAATTATTATTAATTTTAGAATTAAAAAAAAAGATTTCCAGTGAAACTGACTGTAGTTTGTTTTCTCTCATTATTGGGTACTTTGTTTGGAACATTCCGATTTGAAAATTAGAAAGCTTTTGACGTAGATATATATATAAATATTCTTAGGAGTATACATATATACATATATACACACACACACACACATATATATATATATATATATATATATTTATATATATGCATATGCTTCTTCAGCAAAATTTTTATATATTTGGTGGATTGTTTTTCCACGTTTGTCAATCCTTCTGCTGTTTTTTGTTGCTATGATATTTTTATCTTCTTATTTATTATCCTAACCAAAAGGTTTATCCGTCCAAAAATTTGTTGACTTACAGTCCTTGCGCCAGCCCATGTGAATTTTTATGTCTTCATCCAAAATCATAAGAAGGCCACCTATTCGTCCTTTGATGAGCCCTATTTACAATCAATTTCTACACCTATCTTTACCATTCGACCAACTATCTGTTGTCTTATCCACACAATTTCTCTCTTTCCGCCCAATCATGCGACCGGGCACCTGTTTGCTCACTCATTCGTTTATTTGCTTAAATGTCTCGCTGTTTGTCTGCAATTTGTTATCAATCTTTATGTCAATTCGTATGTACATCCGATCATCTGCTCATTCAATTAGCTGCCCGACTCGCTATCTATATGCCTGATTGTATCATTGTTCGTTTCCTTATTAATTTCCTAGGCCTAGGCATTGAGCTATAAATTTGTCTATCAATTCGTTTTTTTATTATATTTTGTCGACTGTCCCATAAATTGTCCGTCCCTTCATCTAGTTATATATATCAATATTATCCTGACTCCGTTCAGTTGCGTATTTAAATTCGTTAAAGAAATTAATTCGGATCAAAGGGAAAAAAACGAAGTGAACGTGAAAAAAAAAGAGATAAAGATTTTATTATATTTTTACTTAAAATAATTTTGATAGATTTCTATAGAATAGAGTGTATCGAATTTTGACCATTAGGCGACTATAATTTGTTTTGTGTGTGTGTGTGTGTGTGTGTGTGTGTGTGTGCCTGTGTGTATTGTATATGTTTAAATGCTTCTTTTTTTGTTCATTTTCGTAACATATAAATATTCTCTGCATCTGAGTAGGAAATTAGAATTCGATATTTATGTATGTATGTACGTATTTTATGTTTGTATCATGCGAAACTACCTATCCGGCCATCTAACTGAATGATTTGATAATTTGTTAGAGTTTCCGAATATGTATCGTATTGTAAACAAGCATTTAATATGTTGTAAAAATAACACATTTCTGTTTTCTGAACATACACACTAAACAAGAAAAACAAATACTTTCATATATAAATAATAAGTAAGATAAATAAGTAAATAAACAAACAAACAAATAAACAGTATACACACACATAAACACATACTGACATACTCTGACACACACACGTTCACAAAGGCACACAAACACACACATATATATATATATATATATATAACGCATATATATATATGTATATACTCTTCCACACACACATACACACCAGTAGTTAGTAATCGAGAAAGCCAGCAAGCGAGCACATAATATTTTCTTGTTTCTGTTGCATCAGTTTAATAAATATATCTGACAGAAAAAGAATAAAACCGAATAACAAATTCCCAAATATATAAATATATATATATATCTATGTATGCATTTTAGGAGAATGATATAACGTTTTGCAAAGGGAAACAACAAATGTATTAAAGGAAATATAATGCACACAAACAAATATATTCATATATACATACACACATCCATACATAAATACATACATACATACATAATATTACATATATATATATATATATTACGTATATACACGTACATATATATAAATTATGCTTGCCTCGAGCATCATGTAGATTATTAAGAAAACAAAATGTTAACATAAATATCTTTTTTGAACATCACATTTAGTTAGATGAACGTATGAATAACATATTATAAGAGCGTTTTTTGCAATGCAAACATTTTATTTAAACATATTTTCTTTACGTATTTACATTACAGTTGTATACGAAACATTAAAGCATTGTACAGACGATTATGCATCCGAAATAATTTTCTTGCTCGATCAATTCGAGATATTTAAATGATGTTTTTGTATAAAGCTGTCCGTCCGATAAGTCGTCATCAAGTCGTATTAGTCACACGTAAGAAATTTGATATCAATGATATTTAGAAAAGGCGACGAATCTGTTCGCAGGACTTTGAGAAGACAAAAGTTAACCAAGTTATTATCAAGAGTAATGTGTATAAATTAAGATTAAGAAATGAACGTCACACATACACATATTCTTTTTTTTTCTTTTCTTGTTTTCTTTTTCAACAAAATATTTTTGTCTTCTTTTCTACAGAAATCGTGACAAGTAGCAAAAATTTTTAATATAAATTATATGTAAATTCAATATGAATTAATTTAATATGATTTTTACACTTTTAAAGTTATTTATTATTAAGGCAATACAGTCTACTGCAGCAAAGGGTATCAAAAGTGTTCGGTTCAGACTTGATGCTAATCTATTTGTTAACTTTATTTTACGTTTCCCATTTAAGCGCACTTTAACTTCCCTTTGTCTAATCTCTCTCTCTATCTATCTCTCTCTCTCTCTGTCTCTCTCTCTCTCTCTCTATCTCTCCCTCTCTTTTCAGCTCTTATATCGCGCGAATACAATTTCCTGATAATAATCCACATTTGTCTTTGTGATTGCATTCAGTACTTACAATAGCAATTCTAAGGAAATATTGCCATATTAAACTGCAGACGATTACAGTAAAATAAAGTGAAAAACGAAATTGCAAAACTAAACAAGTTAATAAATACACATAATATAAATAAGAAAAAAAAAAAAAAAAAAAAAAAAAAAAAAAAAAAAGGAATTCTCCAAGAGAAACAGATAAATAAA